>PVKM010032408.1:0-16411 GCA_004027735.1 Carollia perspicillata
TTTTTTTTTTCTATGCTAGGGCTAGGCTAGAAGGCACTAATAGCTTTTTATAATGTAAGATCATGTGATTCATTTCCATTATTAGAAGCAGAAGAAGCAATTTAAATTAAAAGGGATGTGCTTGTATACATGTGTGTGTGTTCAGGGAAAGTAGGGGAGAGTAAACAACACATAAATCTGCAATTCTGGCCAGTAATTATAATGTGGGTAAGGACAGAAGCTGTTGCATGGAGAAAAACAGGTTCACTTTGTGATGCCAGATCACTGGGTGGAATGGGCAGGCCCTCAGCTAGTGATGCTATTTCTTGTTTTGCTTCACAGCCAAAAGATATATACCTTCTTGCCAGTTCTGCTACCCTCTAACAATGCCATAGCCTCCTTAGTCTAAGAAAAAAAAAAGGAACGTGAGTAAGATGAAAGATAGATATCTTGATAAAGTTTTTTTTCTTCATTCTACTACTGTAGAAATAGTCAATAAATTCAGTCACCTCTCCAAAACGTGTTTATTAGATACCTACTAAGTATGAGGAACATAAGTGTTTAGTATTATATTACTTAGTATTAACTACTATAGCAGCCTGCTGCTCAAAGTGTGGTCTAGTGACCAGCAGCATCAGCACCCCTAGGAGCTTGTTAGAGATGCAGAATCTCAACTCTCAGAGCCTAAATCTGCATTTTAACCACAATTCCAGGTGAGAAAGAGCAGTTATTATTCCTACAATAAAGGACTTTATTGTAGGAATAATTTTTGTAGACAAGTTGGAGAAATCAGACGATTGACTAGGAAGTGAGCCTCTCAAGAATATTAGACATGATCAACTTTTTGATTCTTTGTGGAACCCAGCTTGACTTCACCACAGTGAAGCTGAGGGAAATAATGCCTCGTTGGTCCAATTATGGTCTGTAGCTTTGAGGACATTCATGCCAAGATGGTGGAGAGGTGGATGTAGAAGAATGAAAAACACTACTCAGTAGTTTCATGTAAGACATCCCAGAAATAGCTCTTTGGGCCTCGGGATGGTGTGTCACTGTAGGTCTCATGCCATTCAGACCAGGGCATGGGAACCTCAATTTCTAGCCTAGGAGAACTTTGGTTACATGTATTTGTAGCCATAGCATAGATATTATTTTATATTCTGCCTTTCCATTCTTCCACTGCATTTTCAAACATTTAAAGAGACTAATTCTGTTTCTGCTCAATAGAGAGTTATTTTTCTGCTCTGTGTCAGGGGTATAATAACTTTACTATTCCCATTTCACACTCTGTATATTGCGGGGGTGGCTCACTGAACTTTATGGGGTTCCTCAATTTCCCCTGTGGGAAAGGGGGGTTGGAGCAGCAGTCAGGCGCTCAGCTCCTGGTGTCTGCAGAAAAAATCGCTAACACCAAACCTATAGGATGCAGAGAAATCTGGGCTTAGCCTGAGCTGCTAATGAGAACATCACTGCTCTTTAGAGTCTTTCTGCAGCAGCTCAGAAGTGGAAATGAGGTTTCCTGAAGCAATCATTCATTGTTCATTCCCTGCTGGCTTGATCCTTCTCCACCAGGCTTGTTTTCAAACATCCAAACATTGTTATTGAAGAGAGGGCTGGTTTGTCAGTGCTCCACCATGAAGGCAACTTCCCCTTCGTAAAATAAGCAAGTTGCCCAAATGACTTCTCATGCACACTCTTTTCACCCCAACTTTGTATTTGGAAAATTTTCTGTTCTCCAGAAAAGTTGAAAGAGGAGTGTAATAAACACTGGTATATTCTTTACCTTAGTTAACCAATTGTTGACTTGTGATGGTGTGTGCGTGTGTGCGTGAAGAATCTAGGCCAGGTATCTTGTAAAATACCCCACATTCTGGGTTTGTTTGCTTCCTTATGTTTAGATTAGGTTAAACATTTTTGGCAAGATTACCACATTCATGATGTTATATACTTTTTATTGTATCACATCAGGGAGTGTGTAACAATTTATTCCATTACTAGTCATTTTAATTTTGATCACTTAGTTAAGATAGTTTTGCTAGATTTCTCTATGTTAAGGTACCCTTTTATCTTTCCTAGTTAATAATCTGTGTGCTCATATTTTGAGTGCGTGTGAATATCCTGTTTCCCATGACCTTTCACATAATGGTTTAACATTTATTGACAACATTTTATTTAATAAATTATAACATTGTGAATCACAAATGGTGATTTTCAAATTCTGTAATTCCTTCTGCATGTATTGACTGGTATTCTTCTCTAGAAAACTCCCTATCCCTTATCTCCCTTACCACTTTTTTCCTTTTTCTCTTATTTCAGAATATTACCATAAATATATAAATTACTTTTAAAATTTCAGGTATTAAAATCCATTACTAAAATATTTTACTTTCAAATTATTCAAAATCTGTTCAATATTGGCCCTTCAAGATAGCATCTGTGTTCCTAACATGCTTCTATTAGTTTTTTAATATAAAACCAGAAAAAAGAAAGCAAATTAAACCCAAAGCAAGCAAAAGGAATTATAGAGTAAAGATGAAAACATATGTAAGTAAAATCGAGACTAGAAAAAGAGAGAATCAATGTAAATAAAATTTGTCCCTTTAAAAGATCAACACAATTGATAAACTTCTAGCTAGTCTAACTATGAGAAGAGAGAAAATACAAATTACCAATACCAGGAATAAAAAAGGGACATTACTGACCCTTCAGGGTAATAATGTGTATTAGGAATAAATGTATGTCCATAAATTCAACAAATTAGATTAAATGAAAAAAATTCTTGAATGAGACAAATGCCCATAGATCGCTCAAGAAGAATGAGATACCTGGAATAATTCCTTATATATATATATCTATTAAAGAAACTGAATTTGTAGTTAACACAGAGAAAACTTGAAGCTTGGATGGCTTCATAGGCAAATACGACCAAACACTGAGAAAAGGAATACCACCAGTCCTACAGAAACTATTCAGAGTATAGAAGCAGGGCTGGGACCAGGGTGAAGCAAGAGAACACTTATGCGAGTGTAGGGTCAGCACCTATGATTGACTGCCTCTGTATAGTTTGTACCTAGGGTGTCTTCATTATATTACCCTAGTCCCAGCCCTGTAAAGAACACCTCTCAACTCATTCTATAAATCCTACAAGAAAAGACAACTGTGGACTAATATCCCTCATGAACATAGATGCGAAAATCCTCAAACAGCCCTGGCTGGTGTAGCTCAGTGGATTGAGCGTGGGCCTGCGAACCAAACAACCACGGTTCGATTCCCAGTCAGGGCACATGCCTGGGTTGCAGGCCAGTTCCCAGCCCAGTTCCCAGCAGGGGATGCACGAGAGGCAACCATACATTGATATTTCTCTCCCTCTCTCCTTTCCTTCCCCTCTAAATAGAAATAAATAAAATCTTTAAAAAATCCTCAAACAAATACTAACAAATCAAATTAATGGTATATATTTTAAAAAGTAACATATACATTATAACTAAGTAGAATTTACCCTAGGAATGCAAAGTGGGTCCAACATTAGAAAATTGATACATTTAATTAACCATATCAGCAGATTAAAAAAGAAAAACCATATGATCATCTCAACAGATGCAGAAGAATCTTTTGGCAAAATTCAGCATCCCTTCATAATAATAATAAAAAAAGGCAACAAACTAGTAATGTAAGAGAACTTCTTCAACCTAATAAAGTATCTACATTAACATATTTTATGGTGAAAAACTAAATGCTTCCTTCCCAAGACTGGGAACAAACAAGGATGTCTGCTGTCTCTTTCTATTCAACATCGTACTAGAAATCTCAAACCAGTAAGTTAGTTTAGTAAAAATCACAGGACATAAGGTCAACATACAAAATTCATTTTATTTCTATATATTAGCAATGAACAATTATAAGTTGAAATAAAAAGTACCATTTAAAATAGCACCAAAAAATCTACTTAGACATAAAACTAACAAACTATGTGTGAGATCTGTATGTTGAAAACTATAAAACACTGATGAAAGGACTCAGAGATTACCTATACAAATGCAGAACTATACCATGTCCATGGATTGCAAGAGTATATTAAAGATAGTAATTTTCCCCATATTAACTTATAAAATCAATTAAATTCCAATTAAAGTCCCAGAAGGATTTTTAAAAATTGATGACCCCATTCTAATGTATATGAAATGTTAAAAAGCTAGAATTGCCAAACCAATTTTGAAAATAAAGAAAATGAAGGACTAACTTTTCTTGATATCAAGGGTTACTATAATGCTACAGTAATCAAGTGAATATGATTTTAGAGAAAAGATAGATGCATAGATTAATGGAAGAGAACTGAGTCCATAAACTGACTTATATATGTATGATTAATTGACTTTTGTTAAAGGGGCAATGGCCATTCTGTGGGGAATGAATATGGATAGTCTTTTCAACAAATGGTGCTGGAACAATTGGATATCCATACAAAAGCAAAAAGACTCTCAATTCATACACAACTCCACATATAAGAATTAGCTCAAAATTGAGCATAGGTCTAAATGTAAAACCTAAGACAATGAAACTTTCAGAAGAAAACAGGAATGACTTTCTTATGCATTTAGGTTAGGCAAAGATTTCTAAGATACAGCATCAGAAGCATGAACCATTGAAAAAATGATGAATTAGACTTCATTAAAATTTTGACCCTCTATTCTTCAAGATCACCAGTAATGGAATGAAAAGAAGATACTCACTAGGAGTAAATATTTACAAATTACATTTCTGACAAAAAATTTAGATCCAATATTTACAAAAAAATCTTCTCAAATATTAAAAAAGATTTGCAACACTATAAGACAATGGCCTTCTACTCACTAAATTTAGTTCTTATTTTGGATTATATAGTTATTTTCCATAGCATGTTTTTTATTTAACAAGTAATTAAGTTTGCTAGTTTTATTTTTTAATTAATACATATTTAAATTTCTTTCTGTTTTAATGTTGATTTTGATAAACATCGATGGATATAACTAACATAAACAAAAACTCTTTGTCATTCTCTATTTAGAGTGTAAAGGGGCCTGGAGACCAAGGAGTTTGCGATTTGCTGTTACAGACAATAGAGAGACGAGTTCAGCACCAGCATTGTTTGTAGTTGGGTCAGCCAGGCCTTCTATGGGGAAAGGCTCTTGTGCAAATTAAGGGAAGGTTATTTTCAAATCACTTTGGTTTCATTAGATGCCTGATTTGGTGCAGGCTCACAGATGGCCCTTAAATGCCAATTTCTCACTATGGTTACTATTAGATTCCTAGGAAGCATCACCTACTGCAGCAGGTGCTTTAGAAACCCTTTAATCTAGAATAATGCTAAGTGAAAGGAAGATGTTCTATGCCAGATGAATCTGGAATGCTCTGGTTCTGACCATATTTGAACAGGCAATCTGTTGTGTTCACCTGTTCATGTGCTGCCTTAAGGCTTTTTCTAGCTTGGTGCTTGTCCACAGATCTAGAGTCTCAGATTAAAAAAATCATTTTTTCCCTGTGTTCTTTGCAACTCTGGCATAATGGATAGTTCTTTGCTGCAAGTTAGAACAAGCATTGGGTTCCTTTGTCTATTTCTCCATTCTGACTAACTGTCAGTTAGTGCTTTGCATATGCTTGATTCCACGGCTGTGGCATTTCTCCAGTGCTCTGACCTTTTCTGACACTCCTCCAGTGAGTGTAGTCTGAGGAGAATTAGATGTAAATGAGGATAGATCTTTTCAGAAATGGATTTTCTTCAGAAATATTTGCAAGGGGGAGTAGGTGGGAGAAAACCTTAAATGTCACTAATAAATATGTTTCAATTTTCAACAAAGGAAGTGCTTCGGAGACACCCTGCTTTGTCATTCAAAATTATAGGACTGGTTAATTGTCCCACTTGGAGGAGGAGCATGCTGGGTTTTTAAAAATAGATTTTACATCATGAAGAAAATCTGAATTTTTGGTAAGGTCACTTATTTACTTAAATATTGATTGAATGCCCGGGAGTGAGAGGGATGGTCTTGACTGCTGGAGATTAAAATGGAGTGGGACAGTCCTGATTCTTGCTCTCAGAGCAGCATCTCTCAAAGCAGTGTTTCTCAGAATAAATGATGAACTCGTTTCCTGCTGAGAATGGATAATTCCTATTCATTTTTTCCAATTCTCAGATTGTGTTAGGTTGGCTTTCTAAGAACCGTGGGATCAAAGGATCTGTGTAACTGTGTCATTTTAAAAGATAGAATATTTGAAGATTATTGCCCATTGCCCTTTAAAGTGATTGTACCAGTTTATACCCTTAAGCCATATAAAAATATGTGTTAGGATCCACTGATTCTAAATCACCTGTAGGGTGAGCTGGTGTGGGCTGAAGAGTCAATGAAAGGAAAGAAAGACAACCTACTACTATAAGAGGGGAAGCCCAGGGTGCTGTGAGGACATCGTAAGGGGCCCCTTGCCCTGTCTTGGGGGCCCCTGAAAGATTTTTAGGCATTGAAGCTTGCACTTAATATGGGCTCATGGGAGATTTTCATTTTTTTCACCCAGATCCTAGACAAAAATAAGATTCTGTATAAATAGTGATTGGGTTTTGTTTGTTTGTTTCTTGATCATTACTGAGGAAGAAAGAGCTTTCAACAAGTACATTCATTACAACTGGGTTTCCCTCAAGCAAAGACCTGTGATAGATGGTTTAATAACCCTCCTAGCATCAGCTTCTGATACATTGATTAGCAAGGCAGAACTCTGCGAGTACCAAAGTTACAGAAATGCCTCTAAATATGTTCTGTCAAATCTCAGTGACAAACCTTAACACAGTCCTGACATCATTAGGATATCCAAGAACCTTTGCCCTAATCGGCCGGAGCAAAAATAAACCTGAGCAAACTGTCCCGAGGGCAATAAGGAAATGGCAGGATTGAAGTGAGAAGCACACTTTTAAGGCCAGCTGAGCCCTCTGATGGTGCCAAGATTGGCCTATTGTTTCTTTTCTCTCAGCTTCACTGAGACATATGAGTGAGAATCTGGGCCAGCAACGTTTGGAAAGCATTTTCTGGAACACAGTTTTGTACCAGGCTCTGTTTTAGGCTCTAGGAACAAAAGCGGACACGATAGCGCCACTCCACTGTCCTTCATGCTCCACAAACAAATGGAGAAAACAGAAATCACATAATTTAGTCCACAAGAAATACCATTACGTTTTTTAGATGCTATAGAAATGGAGTAATTATTGTATCAGTTGGGTGTATACTGGTGTCTTTGTTAGCAAAGACAATACATACCTCTTTAATCATCAACATACTGTGTAAGAAGGAAAAAGAGGAACATATTTATGAAGGCTAGGTATATCAGTAAGGTAATTGAATTATTCCTTTTCTCAAAACTTCCCCCTCCTGGACATTAAGAATTGGTGTCTTAATGTGGGATATTGATATTTTCAATTCAACCAATGTTTTCTGAAGACTTACCACCTGTTTTTTGAGAGGCCCTGCAAGGGCTATAAAGATGCACAGAGTTTGGACTATCCTCTGGTTTTACAGCTCTCTGTGTGTGTGTGTTTGTGTGTGTGTGTGTGTGTGTGTGTGATATTAGGGACAAAAACTGACCACCAGAAAAGCCACCATAGATTGGGTGCTTTCTCTATGCCATGCTGACTCATTTATTTTAGTCTCATTTAATCCTATCAACAACCATGTAAGGTAAGCATCATTCTTTATAGTTAGTTGACTTTCCCAGGGTCACAATGCTAATAAGAGAAGAATCACAGGAGAATTCCAAACAAAGTGATATGCAGGCTCAAAGAAGGATTTGAATAAGAAGATATTAAAGTCTTCATAGTGGAGGGTGTTTTTGCATCTAAGCAGAATTTTGAAAGGCAAAGATTATGAATGTGGAATGTGGGAAATATTCTCAGAGGAGGGAAGAATATGAGCTAAAGTCCAAGGTGTTCAGGGAATAGCATAGTATGATTTGACTGGTGTCTTGGAAAGATAGAATCTCAGAACTTTTCTTTGGGGGTTGCTTTTTTGAATGATGGCTGAGAAGTTTACAGTGTAGGGGATATTAACAACAGAGGGGTGGGCTCTGTGGTGTGGGCAGAGCTGTGCTTTAGGAAAATGGCTAGATGGATTCTGGAGAATAGAAATGTGAAAGCAGTGAGATCTATTAGCAAAGCACCACAAGATTTTCATGGAAAGGTAATGAGAGTTTTTAACTAGGGCAGTGGCTTTAGGAGTGGACAGCATCATGTTGTAAAGATGAGCATCATGGGGGTTATTTTGTTTCAGGATTCTTAAGGAAGAAGTTGTGCCTATTTTTGCCAAGTAAACCCATCATATAAAAATACTTTGATTGGTGATGATGGGCCTACTAATCATCTAAAAACTGTGCTTGCCAATACTTTCCAAGCATCATTGTTCCTAAATAGCTCCTGTAGCTCCACACAGATGCTTAAGGCAAAGCACAGTTGGTTATTTCAACCCCAGCAATGAGTCCTGTGACACCCCCTGACAGCTCAGCCCCTTACTCACAGGCTGCAGCAGGGGGACTGTGGCAGGTGCTGTATCTCCTGGTGACTACATCACTCAAGGATTTGAACAGAGTGGGGCCAAATCAAGGATTTGAATAGAGGTCCTTTTGAGACATCAACCAGATAGGCATTTTTTCCCCTTGGTTAGATGGGAGAGGAAGTGATGAGTGATATTTGGGGTCCAATTGCCACCTCAAACTAAGCAGGGAGTTAGTGCAGAAGGGTGATGTACATGGAGTGGGGAGCCAAACAGACCTGAGTTCCATCGCTAGCTCAGGTCTGGCTGGCTGGGTGAGTTCGGAAAAGATGGAGCACTCAGTCTTTCATAGTGAGATTGTATTCATTATTTATTGAATATAACATTGCCTACCGAATTGCCATGACTCCCGCAAGACCTATTTCTTTAATCCCATAACCACCTTATGAGGTTGTTGAGTAAAATAATAGACAAATGACATGTCTAATAATTGTTTGGTATTGTCAGTATTATATATCACTAAGTGATAGTGTCAAAAGCTCCAATAAGGCAAGAGCTATTTTTGTAAATTAGCTTTATAAAAGGCTAGATAGAGTTCCCATCATTTAACTGTGATTTAAAAATAGTGTTTGGTATGCAAATTAAAGCATGGACATTGGCAGCTCAGTGCAAAAAACAAACTTCCCAGGAGCAAATGTCTCACAGTGAAAGAAGCCATGATTAGATGGGCTTGGTACCATTGATCACACCTGTCTAGAGAGTATCTAGATTACCAGTTGGAGAAAAAAGGTTGTGGGATGGAATGAAGTAAGCTGCTATCACTCGTTTCAGTAAGAGTGAACATGCTCCTGGTACATAGCATAGTGCCATGAAAATCTAAGGGTTCAATAGACATGCTATGAATCAGTAGTGGCCTCCTATGAAGGGGTGGAGAGTGCGCTCAGTGCCTTTCTGGCAAGATGCATGGCCCATAGTGGGCACAAAATATGTTAAAATGAAGGAAGGAAGGGAGGGAGGAAAGGAGGGAGGGAGGGAGGGAAGGAAAGAGTAATGATGTCTAGTTTTCTTATTCAGAAATGAAATTTACTAAAGAAACCTAAAAAGGATTTTCACAAAACTTAGAGAATTTTACAAAAACAAGAATCTTTGGTCGGTCATCAACAGAAGTAAAAGCTCTGTGGGATTTGAGGGCAAGGAAAGGGCCCTCCTGTATCCAAAGGGACTTCCTCACATATGTATCATGTTGCTTCAGAGTTCCCATGGGAGAGTATTTTGTCCATTTTATCACCCATTTGTAAGACTGCTTTCTCTGGATAGAGACAGGGGCAATCAGAAAGGCACCTGGGATCCGGAATGAGACTAATGCAAGAAAGATCGCCAAGCAGCACGCTGGGGAGCCATTGCCTTCTGTACTGTTTTTCCTAGGACTGACCTTCAGTCACTCTCCAGATCCTGAGATAAGGGTTGACTCCTTTGGGTGGATTACATACCATGGCTCTAAAAGGTCCAACATTGTTTTCAACGTCAGGTGCACAGACTTTTCAGGAAGATAAAAATCCCACTTGCTGCTGGTTTTCACGTCCTGAAAGTAAACACATTTCACTTGGGTTCATGTTTGCTGAATTGCTTTGCCACCTTGGGACTCACCTAAAACTTCTAATTCCTTCTTTGGGCTTCAGCGTTTCCAGATGCCTTTACAGGATGCCTTGCCTGGGTGCCCACAGGGCTCAGCGTATATGAGAGAAGGAAGATTGTAGTTGAGCTGACTAGCAAGTATTTGCTCTGCCTTCAGAATGCCCTAGTCCCTGGCTCTTCTTCATAACCACGCTTTTTGCTTATGCTGAGCCCCTTATCCTCAGGTACCCTTGGTGCTCAGCTCCATCAGTAGCTCATCTATTTCCTCCTATACAGAATAACTCAGGCAGAAAAAGATGGTCAGTTTTTAGAGTGGAAGTGAATCAGACAAAGGATCAGCGGAAAGCTGAGAAAAGCCTTCTTGTCACCCAGGGAACTGACCTGGCATTTGAGGTCATAAACAACCATGAGAGAATCTCTCTCTCTCTCTCTGTTACACACACACACACACACACACACACACACACACATGCAGACACACACATCATATGTTATATTGTCAAAGACCTGCTCTGACTGATTGGACAGCAGGTATATCTGATAACCAACAGGAAAATTGGAAATAACTTGGTAGGGGAAATAAGAATAAACAAGCTTCTTTTTAACTAACCCTATTTTAGTACCTGCGGATGCAAAGACCAGCTTCTCAAACCATTGAGATTGGGGACATTGTCTTTTTTCAAATATTTAAACCCTTTTAGATGCCACCTTAGGAGGGATTTGATGGAAAACATTCTGTCAACTTGATTCTTCAAGCAAGGTGGATTTTTAAAGATTTTCAGAGGTTAAGGGCTGCTTCTGAGAACTCAGATTTAAGAGAGCACATTTCATCAAGAAACATGGTAAGTACCAGGCACCTTCCCCCAACATTACAGCCTGAGCAAATGTTAGTGCTTTTACTTCACAGAGAGAAACAAGAGTAGATTTCCTCAATTCCTACCCCACTTCATGCCGCTAGACTACAATAGTCTCAAACATTTTGTCATGCATTTCTTACCCCTTTTTACTCTTGCTGCTAAGAAAAATATATCCAGCCCTTATTCAAATGGCTAATTCTGTGCTCTTACCATTTTTTAACCCATTTCTTACCCCATTTTACCCTTGCTGCTATGTAAAATGTAGCCAGCCCCTATTCAAAGGGACACTTCTGTGCTCCAATCCTTTCATCTCTCCAAAGATCCCCTTCCTCACTCCTTCTCTCTGTACCAGCTCCTGCCCCTCAATTTATGGTTACAAGCAAGGCTTCCAACTTAAACAATCAAAAACCTCCTAGACTCTGGGTCTTCCTTTTGTTGTATTTCTATCATTCTCTTCTTACTTTAATAGCCATGCTTTTCCAAAAATAAATGAGCAATTTGGCTAATTTGTTCTTTGCTCATTCATCAGCTTTTGGCTAGACTCCTCCCACGTGCTGGGAACTGTGCAGGGTGTGGGAAACATGGAGATGAATGTGACAATTCTTGCCCTCAAGGAGTTCACAGTCTGGCAGAGGAGACCACCCAAAGGGTGGTCAGTGCTACACCAGAGAGATTTACAGGTTCTCTGGGAGTACATAGCACCTTCCAGTTTATCTCTTCAAGACATGGTATAAAAGTTACTTGGTCTATGAAAGTTTTCTGCAGGGCTAGTCTTTCCTGTCTTAAGGCTCCCACATCACCTTGTATTACTATTATGATATCATTTGTCACACTTTACTATAATTATCTCTTTGCCTAGCTAACTCTTCTGCTATCTTGTGATTTTGCTAAGGTCAGGGGCTAAGCCCTATTTACTGCAAGACTTTTGTCCCAAAGCCCAGTACTTAGGAAGCTAAGTGCTAGTAGAAGGGGAATGAATGAAGGTTAGAAGGAGCACATTATCTTTGGGGGACAACTTTGATGGTGGCGACAAGGATAAAGTGAGAGTGGCCTTAGGGTGGAGGACAGAGCCATGGAAAGAAAGCATGAAGAGCCTCAACCCATTCTCTTTTTCCTATCACCTGGAGTTTCTCCTACGCACCATGTGTCTTCTATTTAAACCTGGGAGGATTTTGAGTTTGGTTTGGCTGATTGTCCATAAAAACCTTGCTTTTTAATCTGATATAGCTGAACTTCTCCAGCTGTCAAAAAAGGATGTTTTAGCCTTCTGAAAATGAGGAGGAATGTGAGTACTGAAATTAGGACAGCAACCAAGTGAAATCTATGAGCTCCTACCTTCCAGTCATGGAGGCAATGTTGGGCAGAATTTACCTGACCAAACTTTTTGTTGGGAGCAGGAAAGGTTTTATTATCCTTATGTACTTTATTGAAGTGTAAGTAAACCAAAGATAAGGGGTTACATGGTTTGCCCAAAAGTTAGTAAGAACCCAGGTCTTCTGACTTTTAAGGCAAATCTGTTTTCTCAAACACTCTGAAGCTGCTTGAGCAATGAAGTGAAGAGATCAGCTTGATGTTTTCTGTGGAGTGAGTCAACCTCCCAATGATTTCACATTGATGTAAATGCCTTTCTTCTTTTGGGCTGTGAATTTATCAGAAGTCATCCTAGACACTGATACAGTAGGTAGTTAAAGTTAAGAGAAGGGGAATATGAGACCCACCTCTCCCCCTTCCCAAGTGTAAAGCAGCTTCCTGTCCCCCACCGTCTGTATGAAGGCCCAGTCCAGAACAGTGCTCTGGACTCCCTGTGGGGTTTATTACCCCAAATCTTGCCAGAGCTCTAGAGAAATGACATTGATTTTTGAAAGTTTAATACCTTTTAACTTTGCTAAATACCCACTAATTCTGTGTTTTTTTCTTTTGTTATTGTTAAAAACTCCACAGCAAACTCATTAGTAACTTGTTATCCAGGGCTGTTGCATCTGAGCTGACGCGAGTTAAGGAAAATTAGTTTGTGGAATTTAAATCAATGCTGGAAGTGACCCTTGTCCAGACTATCAAGAGCTTGATAAATGCCACAGCACATTTGGCAAATGCCGGCAATCAGAAGCAATAAAACCATTAATGGATTTCAATAATTCAGCCAAAAAAGGTCACACGTCAGTCAGGAATGGGGTGAGTGGAGAGAGGATGTAGGAGAGTAATCTCATCAGGAATCCAGTAAATTTTCTGGGTTTGGGGAAAGGAAACAAAATAATATGAAGAGAGGACTTCAGGGCAGCTATGAATATATTGAAGTAATCCTGCTAGATGTTAAAAGAATATGTTAATTCCTGACAACTTTCATGACTTTGAGTTCTTTACCTGTATGATAAAAATGATTGGTAAGTTTGGATTCATAAAGAAAGGTATGAAAAAATGTTTTTTTAATAGTTAGGGTGGTTTAGTCCAGAATGGCTTTAGGTATACTACTTAGAGGCAGGACAATGAATGGACTGTAGGTAACTGTGCAAGCTTTGAAGGCCACTTCCAGCCTTCAGTTTTATGCTGGGAATTTAGACCCAAGAACATGTAGAATGGGAGGACATTATCTTTTACTCAATCAGATCCCACATAATTTAACATAAGTAACAAAGAGAGGTCCATAATCATAAGCCACTCCATTTTTTAAATACTAGCACCTTCCATTTTACCTGAAGAGTACATCCCTTCTCTGTAGAGTGATTGGTACCTCCGGAAAACTTCAAAGGTAGAGCTTCTGGAGCTGAAGCATTTAAAAAATATATTTTAACTTAAATTTATAAAACAAAATGGATGTGTTGGGCTATGTGTATATAAGAGAGAGAGAGAGAGAGAGAGAGAGAGAGAGAGAGAGAGAGAGAGAGAGAAAGATTTTATAAACCCTGTGAAATGATCACCATAGTAAGTCTAGTTCACATCTGTCCCCATAGTTACAGATTTTCTTTTCTGATGAGCAGATCGGTAGAGTTCTGAAGGCAACCTGTCAGACAAAATTACTACCAGCAGAAAAAAACTTGTATGTGTGGTGGGGAATATTACTGAAGCCACAGCAAAAGGATCTGCTGGATAATAACACATGATAGATACTCTGCCTGTATGTGTACTTTCTCCTGAGGAAGAGAAGGGGCAAGGCATGTTGCAAAGAAGTTTGAGATTTATTTACTGCTGTATATGTAGGTTCTTAAGACTATTTCCTTCAGCTCAATTTCCATAAGTGCTGATGACTCGCAAATTCATATGTCCCTATCTTTGCCTTGTACCTTTCTCCTCACTATGCTGTGTACATCTAGCTGCCTCATCTTCATCTTCATGTAATGTCTTTTAGGCATCTTACATTTCACATGTGCAAAATTGACCTAATCAGAAGACCTCCCTGTTTCACCACCTTCACTTGCCCCCTTAAAAAACCCAAACATTTGGACTTCTGGCCAAGATGAGGGCATAGGTAGACACTGTGCCTCCTCGAACAACCAAAATAAGGACAACAAAGATTTAGAAACAAAAAAACAACCAGTGCTGACAGAAAATTGAACTGTATGGAAGTCCGACAACCAAGGAGTTAAAATAGACACATTTCATCCAGACCGGTAGGAGGGCCGGAGTCAGGCAGCCAGACAGAGAAGGGTCAGGGCAAAACAAGTGGTGGCTGGCAGGCCCAGGTGTAGAGTGGCAGTGGGCAGATCCAGTGAGGTGGCAGTTGTGGAGGGGTACAGTGCACAAGGCAGCCAGTGGACTGGGCAATCCCACATTTGTGCACAGATAAACCAGGCAAAACTGGGGAGCAAGACAAATAGCACAACCCAGGGCCCCTGCTCTGGAAAATAAAGCCTCAAAACACCAATTGAAAATACCTGTGGGGGTTGAGGCAGAGGGAGAGACTCCCAGCCTCACAGGAGAGGTCCTTGGAGAGACCCACAGGGTCCTAGAATGTACACAAACCCACCCACCTGGGAATCAGCACCAGAAGGGCCCAATTGGCTTGCGGGAAGTGGGGAAAGTGACCGAAATCGGCAGAGAGCAGAGCAAACACCATTGCTCCCTCTTGGACTCCTTCCCCACATACAGCGTCACAACCCAGTGACTGGATTGTCCCACCCTGATGGACACCTAAGGCTCCACCCCTCATTATGTAACAGGCACGTCAAGACAAAAAACATGGCCCAAACGAGAGAATAGATCAAAGCTCCAGAAAAAATACAACTAAGCAACGAAGAGATAGCCAACCTATCAGATGCATAGTTCAAAGCACTTGTGATCAGGATGCTCACAGAATTGGTTGAATTTGTTCACAAATTAGATGAAAAAATGAAGGCTACACTAAGTGAAATAAAGGAAAATGTACAGGGAATCAATAGTGATGGGAAAGAAATTGGGACTCAAATCAATGGAGTGGACCAGAAGGAAGAAAGAAACAACCAAACAAAAAAGAATGAAGAAACAAGAATTCAAAAAAGTGAGGAGAGGCTTAGGAACCTCTAGGACATCTTTAAACATTTCAACATCTGAATTATAGGGGTACCAGAAGGGGAAGAGGAAGAGCAACAAGTGGAAAAGCTATTTGAACAAATAATAAAGGAGAACTTCCCCAGTCTGGCAAAAGATATAGACTTCCAGGAAGTCCAGGAGACTCAGAGAGTCCCAAAGAAGTTGGATCCAAGGAGGAACACACCAAGGCACATCAGAATTACATTACCCAAGATAAAAATGAAGGAGAGAATCCTAGAAGCAGCAAGAGATAAGGGGACAGTCACCTACAAAGGAGTTCCCATCAGACTGTCAGTTGATTTCTCAAAAGAGACCTTACAGTCAAGAAGGGGCTGGAAAGAAGTATTCCGAGTCATGAAAGCCAAGGACCTACATCCAAGATTGCTCTATCCAGCAAAGCTTTCATTTAGAAAGGAAGGGCAGATAAAATTCTTCTTAGATAAGATCAAGTTAAAGGAGTTCATCATCACCAAGGTTTTATTATATGAAATGTTAAAGGGACTTATCTAAGAAAAAGAAGATAAAAAACATGTATAGTAAAATGACAGCAAACTCCCAATTATTACCAACCACACCTAAAACAAAAACAAACTAAGCAAGCAACTAGAACAGTAACAGAACCACAGAAATGGAGATCATGTGGAATGTTAGTAACAGGGGAGTGGGAGGAGCAGAGAGAGGGAAAAAGGTACAGAGAATAAGTAGCATAGATGGTAGGTAGAAAATAAACAGGGGGAGGATAAGAACAGTATAGGAAATGTAGAAGCTAAAGAACTTATAAGTATGACCCATGGACATGAACTAAAGGGGGGATGTGGGTGGGAGGGGGTGTGCAGGGTGGAGGGGAGTGAAGGGGGGAAAATGGGACAACTGTAATAGCATAATCAATAAAATATATTTTAAAAAACCCCAAATGTTCTTCATACAGCTTTCCCTATT
>PVKM010032409.1:0-16406 GCA_004027735.1 Carollia perspicillata
CTGGTTCTGCCATAGCTCGGCTATGGGGCCTTGGGACAAGTCACGTGAGCCTCCGATGGGACTCCGTTTCCTCACCTGTGGAATGAGGGTGATAATGCAGCTCCGGGCCTGGCAGCTTGGCTCTAGGATGCCTAGAAGGGAAAATCTCTTGAGAGATGCCTGGCACCTCACAGACGCGAACAGTGGGCAGGGAGGGCAGGAAATGCAGGGAAATTAAACTAGGCAAGGCCACGGGCCGTTTCTATTACGTGCTTCTATTTCAACTATTTGTAACTTTCTGAAAAGCTTGTGGTTTGGGGATTTTTATTTTTTGGTCATTTTTTCCATATTTGGTCATGACCTGGAGCGATGATTTTTGGAAAGATAGAGTAAAACCCCCCTCAGCTGTTTGTGACTATTGCAAACACCCACAAAAAAAAATTCTTTTTCTATTTAGAAAAGAAACAACATAGTTATGTTTTCTTTTTCAGCTCATGTAACTCCCAGACAACTCCAAAGACTTCAAACTTGGCTGTAATTAATCCTTATGAAGGGACTGTACAATATGTGCTACAAAAATTGAGGTTTCGAATTCAGAAAATCGTCAACCCTTGAAAAACCCCACACTCTCTTCTACCCACCAGCTCACTGCTCTATACGGCCGGCCACCCATCCCAAGAAGCCAGGGTAGACCCTGAGTCTCGGGACCGTAGTTCTCGTGGGAGTGATTCGGGGGCTAGGAGGCCACACGTTCTGTTCGAAGACGCCAACCGCTTCCTCTCCCACTCTGGGTGGCCTGTGCCTATTTCACAGACTAAGAGACTGAGACTGGGCAAAGTTGGAACCAGGCCTTGCACTGCTTTGTAAGATGAAATGAATTGGTCTTTGAAAAGATTACCTTTGAGGTCTTTGTCCCAGGAAAGTTCCAGGAACTACCTTTTTTATTTTTTTTTTAGATTTTTATTTCTTTATTTTTAGAGAGAGGGGAAGGGAGGGAGAAAGAAAGAGAGACAAACATCGACGTGTTTGTGAAGTATCAGTCGGTTGCTTCTTGCACACCCCCAGCCAGGGCCTAAACCTGCAACCCAGGCATGTGCCCTGATTGGGAACTGAGCCAGCGACCTTTTGCTTTGTGGGACAGCACCCAACCCACTGAGCCACGCCAGTCAGGGCCAAGAGGCCCCTTAGAGCCTGGAGTCTGGAGTTCCAGGTCCCACCATGGGGAGAATCCAGAAGGGCTAGCCCCTGAGGAATGAAGGGTTGAGGGTTCAAGTCCTCACAGGAAATGGAGGGCTCTCCCTGAGGTGAGAAAGGGCACCGTCCCCATCAGGCCACGTGGCCTGAGCTCCATCCCCCAGAAACCAGTGTTTGGGGGGCCTCTCTTTTATCATCTACCTTTTCCCCCAAAGCCCTCTTGGCTCTTTTTCAAACTCTTCTTAATCCTGATTAATCCAAACCGGAAGAGAACATGCCTTCTTTCAATGGCACCCCTGCCCTCTGGCATCTGTACGTCAACACCTGCAGCGCGACAGTGAAAGCCTCACCCCAGGAAACGGGGAGCTGGGCAGGGTTGGGGGTGGAGTGGGTGGGGGAGAGGTGGCAGCGTGGAAAGAACACGGGAAACCTGATGCCCGAGGCCTGAGTCCGCTAGATCCACTTCTGGTTGCTCCCTAAGTGCCCCTGGCAGACCTCTCCTCTCCTTCTTGGCTTCCTTACCTGGATGGCAGGTGGGAGGGGCTGCATCCTCTCCAATGCCCCTTTCAGGGCCAGGGATCTGACTTGGGATGTGAATGTGCATGCACACACCTACATATACCCACAAACACGCACACACACACACACACACACACACACATAATTTTTGCCTGGAGGATGGTGACCAGCTAGCTCCCATCTCAGTGGAACGAGAGAATACATTCATTCTGGGATGGACCGAAACCAGACCTGAGGAGCCCCTTGGCCAGCCAGTACAGTCCTGCAGCTGGGCATGTGAGACCAGGGCAGGTATGCCAGTGGAGGCCCGGACAGAAAGACCTTGAGAAGGCCCTGCCAGCTCGGAGGGTAGGGAGTGAACCAGCCAGTGCCAGGGTGTCATTTTCTCGCATCTGGTTCCACATCTGGAACCAGCCAGATGCTTATTTCCA
Source organism: Carollia perspicillata (assembly GCA_004027735.1). NCBI lineage: Eukaryota > Metazoa > Chordata > Mammalia > Chiroptera > Phyllostomidae > Carollia > Carollia perspicillata. Next base: position 2,124 of record PVKM010032409.1, read on the forward strand.
AGAGCTGATGAGGCCTGCCCCGATTGCTTCAGGGATAAGGTCGTGTGGTGACACTGCCTTGCGGGGCTCGTCGTCTTCTCCAGATGGCAGCCCGTTTTTCATCTGTGCTTCTCTGCTCTGGTCACACCCACTCTTCCATGAAGCCGGAGAGGGGCTTGGGGCAGCGTCCTGGAGTGAGGCCTTGCCTTAGACCCGTTGTCAGGCACCAGAACCTCCCTCCATTTCGGCTTCTTACTGGGCAGCTGCTGGCCTCCCCTCCCGCCCCATCGCCCGGCCTCCAGGAACCCGCACATCCTGCCAGTTGGGACTTTGGCCCTTGCTGTCCGGCTGCTTCAGCCTTTTCATCTGGCAGCTGCGTGAGCGCCGCTCCCAGCTTATGGCCCTTGCCTGGTGAAGGCAGAGCGGGTGGATGTCAGGCAAGGCTCTCGTCCCCCATTCTCCATCCCCGGGGCCCAGCTCCGGCCCATCCAGACCCTCCGATCCTCCTCCTCAGCTTCAAAGGGGAAGGAGCAGGAGCCAGCACCCAGCGCCTTTGGGAAGCCTGTGCTGGGGACCGTGGCGGATGGTGGAGGGGCAACAACCAGATCTTGCCCTCAAGGATCTTAGAGTCTTGGGGATGGGAGGGGTCCTCTGAGGTCTGGAGTCCTTAGAGGGAAGTCACAGTCATGAACGGCGCTGCACGGAAGTGCGAAAGTCAGGGATGGGGGAGAGCACTGTGCGTGGGGGTCAGGAAGGCTTCCTAAGGGAGGTGCCAACCGGTCAGTCCAGGGACACCCTGGAGCCCTCCAACCTGACACACCTTCAGGTCCCCGATCACTGCAGTGTGTGTTGGGAAAGGACGACTTCCAGGGTTGACAGTGATTCCCATGTGCTGGGGGGAAGGGGACAGAGCCGGCACTGGGGATGGGGTGGGGGAGTTGCTGAGAGACCACGCTTGTTTCTTGTCCTTCTTGGTCTGGGATCCCTTCCTCAGCCTCCAGAGTGAGCCCTGCTGTTGGGTGCGGCCTTCCTCTCTCTATCTCGGCCTCTGCTTTTCCTTCGGGCACCTTTGCTTCCTTCCACCTGCATTCTCACTCGTGGTAGGCAGGTAGACAGGTGGCGTGGTCCTCGGTTTATAGGGGAAGAAGCTGAGTATTGGGCCATCCACGTGGTTTGTCCCTAGGCTGCCCGTGGCTGGGTGCTGACTCAGGTCCTTCCCCACTGAGCGCAGAGCGCCCCTCAAACACCAGCCGGCCCCGCGAGTGCGCTGGGGCCCTGCTCTGTGCCCGGCCCTGTGCGGTCTGCCTTCAAGGAGCATCTAAGAGCCATCTGCTTATTTGCATCCTGCCTCATTAACAAAGGCATCAGGTTATGCATCTCCTGAGAGACAAGTCTGACAGATGTGAAACAGTTAAAAATAATTCCAGACACGTATTTTGAGGGCCAAAGTGAGCAGCACGGCCCCTCCCATGATTCCCCATTGCCCACAGGACTCAGCCCCCGCATTCGCTCCAGCTTCCAGATCTCGCTCCTGCCAAACCTCTCCAGCCTCAGCTTTCGCCATCCCTCCTCGCAGTTCATTCTTAACCCTACTGAGCTCATGGCGGGTTCCAAATCCATCACCTGCCCCCTCCCCTCATGCTGTGCCTGCTGTCTTCAACCCCTCTCCCTCACTCCACCCTGCTGACTTCTACTCAGCTTGCAGGTGCCCACGTGCTTATCACCTCCTCCAGGAAGCCTTCCCTGATCCTCAGTGCCGGTCTTACCTTTGTGCTCCCGTGGCGCTCTGTGCACAGGAATTCTGAGCCCAGCCCTTGCATGCCCTCCTGCCTGTCTTTTTCTTGTGTGATCCCCCCAGGCTGTAAGCTCTTTGAGGGCAGGACAGTACTTGTCTCATTCCCATTTCCTCCCTGCTGCCCGGCGTGATGACTGGCATCGTGCAGGGAGCCGGCCCAGCAGACACCGTCTGAACAGACGTGGGCGGAGCCCGTGGATGAGAGAAGCGGGGAGCTGACAGCCATGGTGGGCAGGGAGGGAGCGACGCTGCGTGGGGAAGGTGGGCCTTGGGCTCAGATGGGACGGGAACGAATAGAACAATAATAGCCACGCAGATAGCTGATGTTACTGTGTGCCAGGCTCTGTGCCAAGCACTTTCTAATTTTATCCTTACAAAAACCCCATGAGGTAGGCATTATTACCCTTCCGATTTTACAGATGAGTGGAATGTAAAAGGGGAATAATAAGTTGGTCGAGACGAAAAGGCATTTTATGTGAAGAAAACTGTGAGCAGAGACACGGAGGGGCTTGGCAGGAAGCGCACGGGCCCGCATGGAGGGCGGCCGGGGCGGAGGGCTCGGTTTAGGGGGCCATGGGAGTGAAAACCGATGCAGTTCAGAGGCCGCCTCACAGAGAACCTTTAGGTGTAGGCTCAGAAGTTTGTCTTAATCTAGGTGTTGGGAAGCCATTGCCGCTTTCTCAGCAGGGTATTGGCGGAGTCGGATTTGTCCAAGATGTTGATAAATGAATTCGGAGGGAAATAAACAGGCAAGAAGGCCAGGAGGAGGGTACTGACGTAACACAGCTGCCTTCCTTTTCTGTTCCTCCAGCCGTTTCAGTCCTCCCCTGTCGTCACTGCCCACGATAGGTGCTGACATGGGTGGCCCAGGGACCCCAGGGCTGGACGGCAGCTGCAGGTCTCCTGGGGCCCCGGCCTGCCCCTCTCTGGTTTGGCCGAGGCTGGCTGCTCAGGGCTGTGACCATGACCTTGGCTGGGCTGGATTTCTCCTCCACGGTCACTTTTGCTAATGAGAAGCAGTTGTGCTTGCCTCAAACTTGTAGGAGGTAGAGGGAGAGGACACGGACGGCCTGGCTCCTTGCTGGCTCGTGTGTGTCTCCCACCCCTCTCTGGGTCCCATTCTTCATCAGCTTCCAGCCGCCACCTCCCCTTCCTTCCCAGTGAACAGTCCACCTGCCCTCAACCTTGGCCCTTTCTTCCTGGCTCTCTTTGGGTTTCCAGGGCAGAGAAGCTGCCTGGGGTGCGTCGGGGTTCCCCAAGTGCCTGTAAGCCCATTGTTGGGGATCCCTTTCGCAGCTCCCTCCTGCTAGGCAAACCTCTTTCTTCTCTCCCTCCCTATTGTCAGGTAAAGGGCTTGGGTCCATGGGCTCTGAGGTCTGTCTGGGTCTCGTGTGACTTTTCTTTCTTTCATTCTGCCTTTGTTTCTCCCTCTCTGCCTCAGCTTCTCAGGGCCTGACACGCTCCTTTGCTGTCCTCTTCTCATCATCTAGCCAAATTCCTCTTATCTTTTGAAAGCCCCCTATCCTCCATCCAGGGAGCCTGCTGTGACCACCCCCACGATGTCGATGTCCATGTCGATGTTCCCAGAAAGCTGGCTGGAGCCAGGCCCAATGCCCCCAGGTAGTCAAGGCAGCCCGGCCCTGATATCCTGGCTTTGCATCTCCGTGGCTGGCCTGGCTGGTTCTCTCCAGATGGGGGTTGGAGGGTTGAGAGTGGGGACAGTGGAGAGGGAAGGGGTAGACAGATATTCTGGTGCTTTCCCTGCCTGAAGCATCCAGAATACCTCGTTTCAGGAAGGCCCCAGAAAGGGGCTCACTCCTGGCTCTTCCTAGACTCGGGCGCCCCTTTCCCCCAGGTCCATTAACCATTTGACCTCAGTCACAAAGGCTCTTTTTGGCCATGACCACGACTTTGCGCTCTCAGTAGCTCTGTCTATGGGATGGGAGACACCTCTCCCAACTCAGCCCCCTGCCCTCCCGTCAGGAGCACAGGCACTGCTAGGGCCTAGGATTCAGTGTTTGCCCGCACTCCCTCCCGGGCTGGCCCCTGCCCCAGAAAGTGTGTAGAGGCCCACTGACAACGCTCTGGGCCTTGCTCTTTCCTCTCCTCTTTATTGAGGGCCTTTCTTTTTTTTTTTATGGCAATTCTGTTGAAGGTGCACATACTCCAGAGTAATATGTTCAGGATTAGGCTGCACAGTGAGGTTATGACTCCCGCCTGTGCAGCCCCCACCCAGGGGAGCTTGCCCTACATCTGGCCGGCGCACATCTGGCTGAGGCTCACAACTGGCCAGATGTTGCATCCCTCCAAACTCAGGCCTGCAGCCTCCTCTGTGCGAGTGCGCGTGCACACACACCGCCCCCGGCCCCCCTCTATTTGATCATACTGAGGTCATCTGGCCCTCCAAGGGGAGTGCGGCCTTGGTGCAAGTATTGCCCCTGCACCGTAGTGGGGCAGGCAGGCCGTGGGGACACATCTGCAGAGGCATGTAACCGTCAGATGTCCTGCTTCCAGCCTGGACAGGCCAATGGTAATGACCTACCCGAAACCAGGCTCTGAATCTGGAGCCTACCTGACCTCTTCCCCAACCTGCCCAGGTGCTGGCTGCTTGTATCCAGTTTCTCCTGCATCCCTGAGGCGCGCTCAGGGCCCGAAGCCACACAAGCTCTTCTGTCTCATGCTGGGGTGCCCCTCTGCACCCTTCTGCGGCCCACCCACCTTCTCACCTTGTCTCATTTCCTCCCCCCACCTTTTGTAGTCCACAGCTTGCACAGTTGAAAGGACAAAAGATATGTCAGCTGAGCCCTGGTTCCTCAAATAACTGAGACGTGGTCTGCCTGGTTTGCCCGTTGGTGTTGGCAGAGGCTGGGTAGGGGGGTTCAGGGGAAGGAAAGGAAAACAGCATTTATTAGGGGCCAACTGTGTGTGTCAGGCACTGAGCTGGGTTCTTGAAATATATCACCTTGGTTAGTCCTTGCAACCACCTGCAAGGTAATAGTATTATATTTGTTTTACACGGGAGGAAAGTGTAGCTCAGAAAGGTACACTTAAATCTCTTGCCCTGGGAAAAGGCAGAGTCAGAAGTCTAAGCCTAGTCGGTTTGACTATTAATTATACGTCCTTATGCCATGCTGTGTTCCTGGCAACTTAGCTGGTGAATGTCTCTACCCGTCCACAGGTCCTCCTTCCTGGCCACCAGACTCTACAGATACCTGAGGCTATGAACTTGGGCCTTCCTGCCAGGCCAGGTGGGACTGTCAGGGTGAGCTGGGAGATGATGTGCAGCAAGGGGATGCTGGGCTGAGGTCGTGGTGTTGTAACCTATGAATTTCCTGCCGGGTTGGTCAAGGACCTGGGGACTGACGTCTCCGAAACACAATCAGGAGTTGAGGAAACTGGGCGGTGTAGGATGAAGGACAAGCAGAAGGAGCAGGGAGGCGTCTGGGGAACTTGGGAGCTTTCCATGGCTGTGGGGCAGAAGGAAGCTCATTAGAGGGAAGAAGACAGCCACAGAGCCCAGGCCACTATTGTTGCCTTATCACTCCATCAGCCCTCCAAAGGCTCCCGGAAGATGGAACATTCCAGCTGCATCCCCACGGCCCATCTTCCTGACCAAAGAACGTGGCACCCTAGAGGGTCAGCGGGAGGTGGACAGGCGCCCGCCAGCCTGACCATGACCGACTAGATCCCAGCGGTAGCGCCAGTTGCTGTTGTCTGCCCCAGGCAGGAATGACAGCCTCACCCCTATCTCTCCTCCTTCCAAAACAGAGACACGGATGCAATCGCAGACATACACAAACACTGCCTCAAAGAAAACTGCCATTATAGGGATGAAAGTAAAGCACGGTGAAGTTAAGTGACTTGCCTAAGGTCACAGAGCCAGCATGTCTGTACGTTATCCCTCCCAGTCTGGTCTGGAGCTTAGCCCGCCATCGGGAGGCAGCAGCGGGGCTGGGAGCGGCACAGATTCAGGATGCTCCAGACGAGACTGGAGGCCCAGCGCCCCCTCTTCGCTGTGCCATGACCCAACACTGGGGAACCACGGTTTCCGCATCAGTGAATTTGCAGGGTCGCAGTGAGGATTGGAGACGCCCTAGCAGAGGCCCAATAACGGAAGCTGTTATTGGCAGCAGTGGCCAGGACATTGACCGGATTAGCAGCTGGGATGCAGCTGAGATGGTCGCTGGGATAGGGGCTAGAATAGTGGCAGTGATAAAGTGATGGTGACAAGGATTTGTGAAGTGGATCTCTGTCTGGGGGACAAGAGGGGTCCATTCAGGTTGGGTGTTTCAGGAAGTCCGAAGCCGGACTTGTTTCCCACCGCCGGAAGGGTTGGTATGTGGGGGCCTTGAGGTTGGATATAGCCAGATGTCAAGTATAGCGAGATTGTGTAGACCCTGGCTCACTCCTGGCTGTAGAGAGTATTTGCCCCAGAAATCTGCCCCGGGGACATCCAGGACCATGCCTTCAGTTCCCCCAAGACAGAGCAGGTCACAGCCCAGCTTTGGGACCAGCACCTTCCTAAAGAGCTGAGCACGGGGATGTGCTCTCAGGCTTCAGGGAAAGGGGAGATGTTGGCTCTCTCGGCATCAAGAATGTTGTACTTAGAAAGAAGCTGAATGCTCTGCGGAAGGCATATCCTGGCCCTGGGTGTGAGGGGAGTATTGGAACCTACAGTCCGGCTCCCAGGGGATGGGCAGACTCCCTGGCTCTCCCCTAGGGTCTATCATGAAGTTTCAGCCAGTCGGAGACGGGGCCAGCGTGGACCATCTGTGTCCCTGGCATTGCGAGTTTGGACTCCGTGTGTGGCTCACTCCAACTGACCTTCTAGGGGACATGTTAGAAGTGTTGAAACAGCCTGGCTCAAAGGCAACTCTACCCTGGGGAGCCTGAAATTCTTTTGCTACTAATGATCCTTTGAAATAATCCTTTGAATCAGTCCCCCCTAGGACGAGTCTGGAACATCATTCTCTTAACAGATTTTCACTTGTCTCTGTCACGGATGCGCCCGGTCCTAGCAGCGGTTTGCTATTTAGACAGAAGCGGGAGCTGTGCAAAGAACGCAGCAATTCCAGCTGCCTTTTGGGAGACTTCACCCCGTGACCAGCCCCTGCCTTGGCTTTGAGGTTGTCTGTTGCTTCTCTTTTCTGTAGTCCAAAACCAAAGCGGGCAGAGCTTGCGTAGGGGAAGCTGGTGAATATTAACACCTACCCACAGCCAGGCACCCAGCCGGGCCTCCTTTAGAAACAACCACGTATGTGGTAGCCTTAGAGATGTGACTTTTGAGGGCTTGAGAAAGCTCTCTGCACCAGACAGCAGCCACATGGGGGTCATTTCTTATCCTAAGATGCTCTTCTTGAGTAAAACGTAAATCCCCTCGTTAAAGTAAAATGCAACCAGAGAACAGAGAAACAGCATAGAAGTCTGGCAGGAGAAAGATCGACGCGTCTATGATGATTGTCTTGAGGTTGTGGAAGTTCTCGTAATTTTTATGTCTTACTTATATTTATCCATGAGTTGCCTTTGAAATAAGACAAAAATGTAGTTCAAGTTCCCCGTAAAGAAGATCACGTCGAGACACCACTCACCTGTGCTGCAGTGAAGACCGCCTCGGCGTCCTTTACTCAGAGGAGGACGTGCCGTGGGGAGGGAGACCATCTCTGAGCCCTTCAGCCTAACACAGCGTGTCCTGCCTGGTACCTAGGAGGCCCGCCGGATGTCTGTGGGATTAATGGATTGAAGGATTTTTCAGGACTGATAAAAAGGTGGAAATAATAGAAATTTGGTAGAAAGAAGACTAGGCCTCCTGGAGATCCTTTGGTATCCAGAGTAAAAAGAATTCCTTTTTCTCTTGAAAGGAAAGGAAAAATAGGAGACCCTTTCTGTGGTGGTCAAATTGATTCTATCGGTCTCATTCCTCACTGAAATGCCTATGTGATGAGTCTTTGAGGAATCCTGTTGCTAGACCCTCGAGTGATCTGGTCCTGGGAGCCTCAAGGGTCATCAACTCAAAGACCTGGAGAGTCAGTGGGAGACGGCCGCTCTGGACTGAACTCGCCTGTGCTGAAGGTGTCTGGACTCCAGCCTCTGTCTCATCCCCGCTGCCCAATCCGGAGCCAGGCTCCACATGTTCCACCTGCCGAACGCCTCTTTCAGTTTACCAGTTCTTTTCATCCTGGCTGTCTCCCCCTTGGTGTCACCTGGAATTACCACAGCGGCCTGCTGACTGGTCTACTCCAGGCGCACATTTCTTCTCCACGTTACAGTCAGAGTAAATGTGAAAATGCAGGTATGACCTTACAGTTGCAACGATTAAAACCGTAACGCTCAGGATAAAGTCCAGACTCCTTGGTATGCAGGTGGGCAGCAAGGATCAGAGACAATGTAGCAGGTGCCCATCCCACGGAAGCTGCCGTTGCCCAGGATGTGGGCTGGGCTGGGAGCTGGGATGGAGGCGGGGATAGGGACGGAGATGGTGGGCAGTGAGCACCAAAGTGATGGTAGCCACGACCTGCGAAGTGGATCTCTGTTTAGGGGACGAGTGGCAGGGAGTGGGGGTCTGCTCAGGTTAGTTCTCTTAGGAAGTCCAGAGCTGAACTTCTTTCTCATTTCGAAAAGGGTCGATAGGTGGGATCCCTGAGGTTGGATGTGACCAAAGGTCAGGGGCAGTGAAACTATGTGGACTCCGGTTCGGTCTTGGCTATGGAGAGTATTTGCCCCCAGGGGAGGAGCCTGCTCTCTGTTTTTGGTATGTCCCGGCAAGCTTTATGGAGATAAAGTCCACAAACCATACTGTTTACCCTTTAAGGTGTGTACAGTTTTTAATGTCATCACAGAGTTGTGCAACTATCACTGCAATCGATTTTAGCACATTTTTGTCATTTCAAAAAAGAAACCTTCTGTCCCTCCCATCACCCCCAGCCCTAGGCAACCACCTGTCCAGCTTCATTCTTTGTAGATTTACCTATTCTGTATATTCCACATAAATTGAATTAGGCAATACGTGCCCTTTTGTGACCAGCGTCTTTACTGTTTCCAGAAGTTCATTCATGTTGCAACATGGATCAGTACCTCGCTCTTTCTTATTTCCAAAATATTCCATTGTATGTGCATATGCGTACATATGCGCCACACCTTATTGATTCATTTGTCGATAGATATTTGGGTTGTTTCCACTTTTTAGCTATTATGAATAGTGCTCCTATGAACATTTGTGCATGAATTTTTATTTGGACACGTGTTTTTATTTCTCTCGAGTACATACACATCCGCCTGGGAGTGGGATTGCTGGGTCCTGTGGCACCGCTGTATTTAACCTTTTGAGGGACTACGGGCCTGGGTTCCAAAGCAGACGAACCGCCTTGCGTTCTCAGCAGCAGCACGTGAGGGCTCCCAGTTTGGCCACGCCTTCACCAGCGCATGTCGTTACCTGTCTTCTGTACGCTGGCCATCCTCTTCAGTGCGAAGGGGTGCCTCCTGGTTTTGATTTGTATTTTCTTAATGACTAATGATGTTGAACATCTTTTTTTGTGCCTACTGGCCATTCGTGTGTCTCATTTGGCAAAATGTCTGTTCATGTCCTTTGCCAATTTTTTAATCAAGTTGTTTTGTTTTTATTGTTGTTGTTGAGTTTTCCTTTGCCCGTTTTAAAATTGAGTAGTCTATCTTTTTATTATTAAATTGTAAGCATTCTTTATATATTTGGGGAATTTTGTCATCTCAACAATATTATGTTTTCTGATTTATGAGCATAAGATATTTTCATTTATTTAGATCTTTAATTTCTTTCAACATAATTTTGAGAGTTTAAGTTCTGCACTTCATGTGTTAAATGTATTCCTAGAGTTTTATTCTTTTTAACGCTATTATAAATGAAATTGTTTTCTTAATTTCATTTTTGATTGTTCATTGCAAGTGAATAGAAATACTATTGATATATGTTCTAACAAATATGCATCTAGTCAATATATCTCATGCATGTACATACATGTGCATATCTACATGTATGGAGAGAGGGGGATACATGCATGGCTGATACCCTGTAAACTTGCTGAACTTGTCTATGAATTCTAGTAGTGGGTTCCTTAGGATTTTCTACGTGCGAGATCCTGTCATCTGTAGATAGAGATAATTTTACTTCTTCCTCTCCAGTCTGGATCCCTTTTACTTCATTTTCCTGCCTGTGCATTTTTAGGGCTGAAAAAAATCAGAGAACAATATTTTGACATGTGACAATTTTGTGAAATTTAAATGTCAGTGCCATGAAGTTTTTAGGAATGCATAGCCTGTCTTTTCGTTTACGCAGTGTCTGTGGGTGTCCTTCTCCGTGGCGGCCGAGTTGCGTGGCTGTGATAAGAACCGTGTAAGACGCTGTCCCCACTCTGCGCCCCCACACCGCAGAGCGCAGTGATGCACCTCCGGCTTGACAGTGTTCAGTAACATGCATACCATTGTACTGTGGCATTTTATTCTTCACAACCAGTAAACACTCGTGTCAAAACAGGAAAAGAAGAAGAAAGCGGTCTTTGAATGCCTTGCTTTTGAGGCCATGGTGGGCTGGGGGTTATTTTGTTGTCAAATTAAGTGACAATTGTTTATTACCCAATGACACTATAGCTATGCTAAAAGCACGCAAAATACATCCACATTGCCAAACTAAACGTTTGTCATAATACTCCCAACTCGCAGGAAAGCAATGGTTAGAAAAACTAGAAAATTTAAAGGGGGATATCTCGCCCCAGCAGGATTTCTTCACAAAAATAAGAAACAAAAATCGGACCGCAACCAAAGTTAAGTTTCCGAGTGGCTCATTTGTTAGGAAAGCAAGGAAAGCTGTTTACAAGTGGCAAGTTAATTAAATTGTGTTTGATTGTAGCAACAAAAGAATATGTCCAGAGAAAATAAACTCACTCAAAACTATTAGCCTTTCGGCAAGAATAGTTGTTCAAAACGCTGACGACATTCGGAGCAACATAAACAGTAAATTAAAAGACAAGATGAATGATTCCAAGAGGTTTTTCTTGGCTCGTGATGAGTTGACAGATGTTAATGATACTGGCCAGTTGTTATTGTTTGTTCAAGGGGTCAACGCCAAGTTTGAAGTGACTGAAGAATTAGCCTCTAAGAACAGTCTGTGTGGACGATTACAGGTGAGAGTAGTGGAGAAAACACTCACTCAGTACAGCCCAGAGTGGAATCTGCCAAGACGTGTTATAACTAATGATATGTGTGGAGTAGAAAGAGGCTTAGTGGAGCAAATTTACAAAACTTGTGAAAATGTAAAAGATGTTTAAAGCCTATAATTATCAATTGTATTATGCATTGGCTGGTACTTTGAGGAAAATATTTTAATCTATCGTGTGTTATTTAACCAGTAGTGTCAACAGTGAACTTCATAATATTTGTCCTACAGATAGATACTTCCTGTCTCTCTCTATCTATATATATAGAGAGAGACACACACACACACACATTCTTGGAAACTTGACCATTGACAGTTCTGTGAATTTTTGTCAGATAGAAGAGCTGAATGTATGAACTTCTTCTACATACAGCATTTTGATGGCTTAATGTAGTAAAGTTTTATTGTGATTTTTTTTTTGAGCTCAGAGGTGAATAGAAATTTTTCTGAAGGAGAAAAATAGTCCTCCACTACTATTATCAAACCTACATGGCTTTGGAATTTAGCTTTTCCTGCAGACTTCATGCATTTATCGACAAATTAAACCTAAAATTACAAGGTGAAACAATACTTGTTTGTGAAACTTGTATTGTGGTGAAATAATCTCAACTATGACTAATGTTGTTTGAATCACGAGTCATGTCAAGCTGCTTCACCTACTTCCCACGCTGGCGGGAGTCGAAATAAGAAGCAGGATCTTCATTCCCGCAGAAAGCCGAAGTGAAGTGTCTTCTAGCACAAATGCTAGTTCCAGTGTTTTTTCCAACGTCGACGCAAGTGCAAAAGGAATTCCCATATTTCAGAATTCCTTTAACTGTGTGGTTGAGGAGCTTCCACCTAACCTTCGATTGGAGGCGATTAATCTCCCATGTAATGACAGGCGAAAAGGCAAATGTCAATAGAAGAATCCAGTAGAATTCTAAAAATACCTTCTAAGTGATGAATATGCCCAATTCAAATCCTACGCTCATGAACTGCTTGCCGATACTGGGCAGTGCTTATCCATGCAAAAGGCCGTTTTCAAAGATGCGATACGTGAAACCTCCCTGCGGGTCCGCAGTAACGGGTGAGCACCATCTGCGGCCGGTTTCAGTGAGGGGGCACACTGACTGTGCCTCCCAGCCACGTGAAATGTTAGTTCCCCCGCCAAAAAAGAATTCCACTATTCTCACGAGAAGCCTATATTACAAAGTATTGTACTCAATTATTATATTTTGAATTTCACCAATGAAAATCACAGTAATTATTTTTTTCTCTTCTTGTATCTACAGTATAGGCTTGATTTTGCCTCTTGGCTCACAAAGTCTAAAATATTGACTACCTGGCCCTTCTTTGAAAACAAATTGCTGACCTGCAGCTTGCAAGAGGAAAACCTAGCCCAGCCTGTGTTCCCAACCTCCTCTTCGTCCTTTAATGTTCCAGCTCTTCAGAACTACCCTGCAGTTACCCAACGTCACACTTTCTTGTTTTCGTTGTGCACACCATGCCCTTTGCCTATAAGGCTCTGCCTCGTCTTCCCCACTTCCACTGGCTGACTCCTTGTTGTCCTTCAGGTCTTAGCTTAGACATAACGTTTTCAAGGACGTGTTTACTGACACTCCCCACTCATGCAAGGTGGATATTCCCCCTGTGAACTCCCGCAACGCCCTGTACCTCCCTACGTCAGCAATCTTCAGGCAAATGTACATGGCAGAAAGCCCAAGAGTCATGATGAAAATAAAGTCTGCCTGTATGTGTTTTCTTTTTTCCCACAAATAACAGACCACTCTATACATAGTTCTGCCCCTAGGTGGTTTTTTTTTTTCACTTACTATAAACTTGAAAGTTTATTCCCTATGTACCAGATAGAACGGCCTCGTCTTTCTTTAATTGAGATAGGATTTACATACAATAAATTTTACTGATGGTAAGGCTACAATTCTGAGTTTTGGCAACTGTACACAGTCATGTAAAACACCACCACTGTCGTGTGAGAGAACCTTTCCGCTACCCCAAAGTGATCCCCCTTGCCCCGTGCCGTCACTGACTTGCTTTCTGTCACTGCGGATTAAACTGGTCTTTCTAGAATTTCATTTAAATGAAATGGCCCTGGCTGGTGTAGCTCAGTGGATTGAGCGCGGGCCTACAAACCAAAGGATCACGGTTTGATTCCCCGTCAGGGCACATGCCTGGGTTGCAGGCCAGGTCCCAGCAGGGGACACGTGAGAGGCAGCCACACATTGGTGTTTCTCTCTCTCTCTCCTCCTCTAAAGATAAATAAATAAAATCTTTAAATGAAATGTAGTGTATGTATTCTTTTGTTTCTGGTTTCTTTTACTAAGCATGATGTTTCTGAGATTTATCTGTGTCGTTGCACGTTGCACGTTTCTCTTGCTTTACTGCTAAGTAGTACTCCACTGTGTCTGTATACCTCGGGTGTTCCTCCGTTCCCCTGTTGATGGGCATTGTGATTGTTTCCAGTTTGGAGCAATTAAAACTGCTGTGAACATTTGTGAGTACAAATCTTTGTGAGGACATGTTTTTATTTTTCTTGGGTAAACGCCTAGAAGGGACATGGCAGGGTGATATGAAGGTGCATGTTTAATTCTTTAAGAAACCACCAAACTGTATCATTTTATACTTTCCCGGCAGCATTTCATTCAAGTTCCCGCTGTTCCACGTCCTCCCCGACCTCTTCTGTGATCTTTCTTTCTCATTTTGGCTGTTTTGGGGGCATATAGTGTTATCCCACAGTGGTTTTAGTTTACATTTTCCTGGCGACTAACGGTGTTAAATATATTTCCATGTGTTTAATTTGCCATTGGTGTATCTTTTTTGGTGTAGTGTCTGTTTAAATCTTTTCCCCGTTTTTTGATTGAGTTGTTTGTGTTTATATTACTTAAGCATAAAAGTTCTTCATATATTCTAGACATAGTTCCTTTGTCAGACAGGTTTTGCACATTTTTCCAATCTGTGATGTGCCTTTTCATTTTCTTAGCACTGTTAGAAGAGCAGAAGTTTTTAATTTTCAAGTCCAATTAATTTTTTTCTTTTATATTTCATATTTTGAGTACTGTTTAAGAAATCTTTGCCAAACCCAAGGTTACTAAGAATTTTCCTATGTTTACTTCTCAGAAGTTTTTTCAGTTGTAGCTTTTACACTTGGGTCTGTGGTCCATGTTAAGTGAGTTTGTGTAGATGGTGTGAGACAAGGGTCAAAGTCCATTTTTTAGGAATATGGATACCCAATGGTTCTGGCACCATTTGTTGAAAAGATCCCCCCCCCCCAAGAATTTCTTGAATTACTTTAGGAGCTTCGTTAAAAGTCAGTTGATGGTATGCGTATGGA
>PVKM010032410.1:0-16410 GCA_004027735.1 Carollia perspicillata
TATTTCAAATTTATATTGTATTACCAGGGATAGTATTTGATAGAATACTTGATAGAATTTTTCAAAGGAAAAACAATAACCAGTGAATCAATTAAAATTCCAGGAGACAGTTATGACAATGAAAACATGTTTTGGCTCCTAAGGGAAGTAGAAGTTGCTAACAGTATATTCATAGGTAACTTTTTGGAGGAAAATTTTTCCCAGGTGTAGCACGTGCTATGGAGAGGCACTTCTTTTAGTAAATATTCATGGCTGCTTGGTGAATTGCAAAAATAACATTAATAATTTTCCATTTGCTTCTATCAAGGCATGTAATCTTTTTTTCTACCCCTTGAATTTGGGCTAGTCTTGGAAATTGTTTTCCAACACTGTACCATGTTTCAAGCTGAGACTCAAGAGATCTTGTTGCTTCCTATCTTCCCTTTTTTGGAACTCTGCAACCAGCATGTGGAGAAGACTGCCAGTTGATGAGCTACCAGTACAAAATCAGCCCTGCTATCCTGGCTTACAGCCTAGTAGGCACCAGATAAGTGACTAAGGCTCTATGAACACAGAGATTCACTAAGTTGCCTCAGATCAGATGAATTAGGCAGCCTACCCAGTAATCAGTGAGCTAAATAAAATGTTGTTTTGTTCTGGCTGGAGTGATTCAGTGGATTGTGTGCTGGTCTGCGAACCAAAAGGTGACCAGTTCAGTTCCCAGTCAGGGCACACGCCTGAGTTGCAGACCAGGTCCTTGGTTAGGGGCGTGTGTGAGGTGGCTGCTCTGTTTCTCTTTTCTTTATCCCTCCCTTCCCCTCTCTCTGAAAATAAACAAAGTATCTTTTTAAAAATATTGTGTTAGGCCACTAAATTCTTGAATGGTTTCTATACAGCAAAACTTGACTAAAACTTACTAACAAAAATGTGTCCCTATATTTAGAAAATATTTAAAAATTTTTGTACCATCAGTCTGCTTTCTAGTTTCTGGAACTCCACAAGATATAATGAATTATTATTTCATATGACACTCCTTCACACATCTGATGCTATTATACATCTAAGTAGTTTTTTCCTTATTCAGATAGGGAAATGAATATTTTCACTGAAATTTTTTCTTAGATACTTGGGAAGGATGAAATAGATGACAGGCTGAATTAACCTGGGTCTATGGCTATAGCTGGAAATGGTCACGGTCGGGTAAATGGAGATGCAGATCAGGAAGGTAACAGAAATGAATGTGCTTCATCAGGAAGTGAGAGTAGTGAAGCGAAGATGGGAGTCAACATTGAGCATGAGGAAACTGATGCTACACCAAAACATGAGCCTAGAATACCTAGATTTTTCTACTATTTTGGGACAAGATGCAATCTAAATTTTATGTAAAAATCAGCGGAGTTTTAAATGTTAACAAGAAATTTAGTCTTAAATTGTTTGGGGAATTCCAGTAACAGAATTTTGTATAATTGAACCAAATATTTGAATATTAACTGTGTATCTGTGTGTGTAGACACAATATAGTTTGCTTCGTGATTGTATAATGGTTTTGATTCTGTAAAGCAATACAAAAAATTAATAGAGTTCATTGGTAAGCATGTTCTAAAATGGAATGCATTAGGCATTATGAGCCTAGTACATCATGCATTTAATTGCTTTGGTTTATTAGCAACATCTCATTACCTCTTTTTCCTTTAGAAAAAATAAAAATAGGAGTAATATCAGAAGTATATAAAATACAAAGTAGGGAAAAGGCTGCTTGTTGTTTTTGTTTATGATTTGTCGAAACGAATACATAAAAGACCGCTCAGTAAATAATACAAGTTTAATGTGACTAATACAAACATTTTATAAAATTAATTTTCAATTTTTAAATGTATCTCAGTTGATATAAATCAAGGCAATTTAAAATATACATATATACCAAATCCTGATAGCTAAGGTAAAGAATTATAAGATTAAGAATTGGGGGAAAAGGGCCATTGCCACGGTGGCTCCTTTGGTTGGAGCATCATCCCATAACGAAAACATTGGGTTTAATTCCAGATCAGGGCACATATATGAGTTGTAGGTTTGATTCCCTGTTCTGGCGAGCACAATTCCCTGTCTGGGCATGTATGGGAGGCAAACAATCGATGTTTCTCTATCACATCAATGTTCGTCTCCCTCCCTCCCTCTCTCTTTAAAAACAGTGAAAAAAATATAGCCTCAGGTGAGAATAAAAAAGTAGGGGGAAAAAGGAATAAGAGGAGGAAACAGAAAAATTTTGTAGTGAGTCCACTAGATATTAGAAAGACAAGAAATGCACATCGTAAAGGCACAGAGGAGTCATCTGCTTCATGAGTGCATACGACTAAACTACAGCTATCACTTCTGGGTTTCCTCTCCCTTTTCAAATGTGGAAATGGCAAAGGATTTGCAGTGATATTTAGCTGTGTTCATAACTAATCTCTTTGCAAACTGTGACACAGCAGGAGGCTTATTTGTTTGTAACTCCCACGTTATTCATAATTGGGTATTAATGATAGAAAATGGAAGTAAAGGTACATAGAATAATAAAAAGATTTGGAGGCATATACTCATTTTGGGAGAGACAGGAAGCTATGAAACAAATGAGTATTTGTTATTTATAACTGTATTTACCTTCCACAAACAATTCAAAATTAACCAATAAACTATCAAATTACCAAATAACACAGCATAATAGATACACATTTTTTTAGTTATAAATTCAAAATTCTCAGAAAAGAAGTAGAGAATTAAATCCAGTAAAAATAAGTTTTAATAACACTGAGATTTAAATGTCAGGAAAATACTAGCAAAAAGTTCCTGAATGTATTGACAAGAAAAAACTGTTTTTTCTCAAAATAACATACGTAATAGTGATCAAAATCAAATTAATTAAAACAAATCCAAGCTTACTTTTTGAGGAGTGAAAACTAATAACAGAGTCTGTGCTACAGTTTGGATTTTAAAACATAAGAAAATTTTCAGCCAACTGAAATTTGGTCTAAATCAGACATGAGAAAACTCTATTAATTTTATTTTTTTCAAAAATCCATAATTGGAGTTTCAATCTTTTTAAAGGAAATCTGAATTCTTTTGCTTTCTGTCCAAAGAGAAATGTCTTGTGGTCTCTGTCATATGATTTACAGGTTGTTGGTCTGAGACACTGGGGCAGCAAGTCAATAATCTCTTTTGAAACTCCTGCTGAGACTGGGGATCATCTAATACAGGGCATTCATTCAGAATCAATCCCCTGTTCAGGAGCAATGTTCCCTTCTGTGGCTGGAGCTACGCCCTGGGATAATTTCCCTAGAGCTTCTGACAGTTTGTCCTCAGCACTCACCAGAGAATAAGGAATAAGACTTTAAGTCTATGAGGAATGGTTGGTATATGTATGAACTTTCAATTCTCTTGTTTCAGCATAAGAAAAAGGATGAAACAGAAGCCTGTGGTGGTAGGAGGCTAAGAAGAAATGGAGCGAGTTAGAAATTATGCTCTGTAAGTATGCTGTCACCTTGTAATCAAAGGCTTCCTTTGCAAGCTTGCTAATGTTTTGTTATTACTATTACTATTAACCAATTTACTATCCCTGTCTGCTAAATGTAAACAAGAATTGAGAAATAATAAAAAACCAAACTAACGTATCAAAGATAAAATTAGAGGTCTTTAAGGATTTGTATGTCTTGTATTCATTAACAAAATTTACAGGATAATTTGTTTCAAATGATTTCTTTTACTGTTATTTCAAATGAATTTACAAGAAATCTGGTTTTCAGGACTTTCTTTCTATATGAATATAAAAGGAACACATTAGAGGGGCTACTGCTCTTGTCCTGGTCACTTCAATGGTTCCAGGAAATTATGATGTCACATTGTTCAAACTGTTGATGCCCATCAAAATGGCTCCACGTCATAAAGACGAAATAAAACTCTTCATTTAAAAATACATTTATATCAACATGGTCTGAAAAGGAGAAAATATACTTAAATATATAAGTTTAGGTTATACATAAAATACACAAAATGAATTTTGGGATAAAACTGAGCATAGCCAACTATAATTGTTATAGCTTACATTGAAGCCTATATAATTGCAAAAGATTGGTTATATGTCCAAATATTAACTTTTTGAAAAATCAAATGAACATTCAAGATTTGTCTGTTGTAGAAATAAATGAGACTTTTTTGTAAAATGAGACATACTTGAGGATATTATTCAATGTATGCAACAATTTAAATATTTCAATAAGAAGTCATGCCTATGTACAGAATCAGTATTATGCTCAATGATTTATAACATATTTTCAGATTTTACTTTAATAATAACTATGTTAAGAAAGTTTGCCATTAAATATTCTGGAGAAAATATATATTGAATAGAGGAGAAATATAATGGCAACTGAAGGCAAAATAAATTTAAAAATTATGCCTATCATAAAGTATGTTTGTGGTTACTTAACTATATTCATAGAAATTTTTATGCAAAAGTCAGTAGTTTATGAAAAGCTGTTCTGTGTCCTTGTAATTAAGTGAAATAATCACAAAAGGCCCTCTATTTACTAGTTATGAAATGCAAATAAAACTAGGGCCTACCTCAGGAATTGCTTTTAGCTTTGAAGAAGGTAATACATGACATGAATATAAAATAGTGCCTGGCACAAGGGAAGCACTATTTCAAAGTTATCTATTTTTGGCTTTAGTTATAGTAATTTTAACTGATATGTGGTATTAAAAAGTAACACATGAGTCTCTCCCTTTATTTTTATAAAATAATCTATATCCATGTGAAGGGCTTTTAGGGGAACTGTTTCCCTGGGATAGAGTGACATTTTTGATGGAACTAGGAGATAGAGGAAAACCTGAGGAAACTTGCATGAGAAAATGAAACAAAAAAATAACACAAAAACAACACCCCACAATGTGTTAAACCTACTGTAGAAATTCTGAATAGCCTAATGATTCAATTTTGGCAGACTAGGAGCAGCAGGTGTATAAATTCGTATAGAAGAATCACTGATGAGGTGTGATCTACCATGGTTACCCATTCTTTTGCTAATTCCTTTAATTTAATTTTATTATTTCCCTTTGCTCTCTTCCCCACCTGCCAAAATTCCAATATGAAATTAATTAAAATGTTTGCTACTTAATGTTTATATAAGTGCTCCTGGAGAAAAGTCACCTCTGTGTGCAATATTGACACTGATATAAGAGTGATTATGTAGGCATATTAGTCATATTGACTAATCATAGTCATAGTAATTAGTCATATTGACCCCGGGTAAAATGTAAGTAAGCTTGATGGTGAGGGATGATGTATTTAAAGGTTTCAAATCCAAAAGAGAGTTAAAAGGAATCAAGGTGCTCTGGCAACTGGGGGTCTTCCATCGGTGCCTTTTCATGATAAGCAGGGCCACTGATAGAGTTGGGGCAATTGTTTTAGCTGCATAACCAGAGAAAAAAAAAAAGAATTTCCCCTAAAATAACTCCAATTGGAAATCTGATCACTCCTACTTGTATCATATAGCCATGCATCTAGTGGTCCAGTAACATAATAAATAAAGGCCATGGCCTTTCTACGACTGCATTATAATCACCTATTTTTCTACATCAGATGTACTAAACTGTACAAGGAAAAGTCTTGTTCACCATTACACCTCCCAACTTAGCATATTAACAAATGGTAAGTGCCCCCCAAATACGTAGTGAATAAAAGGCTTAAGAATTTCAAAATTTCTACCGTTAAGATTCTGATTAACTTTTATCTCTGACGATAAATTTATATTACTTCATGAAAGCCTGAAATTTCAAACCTGGCTAGTTGTGTTTTTATGTCTTGTATTTAGGTCCCACCTCAAATTATTTAATATCTTTAATCAACTAGATTATAGTAGCCTTATAGCTGCAACATCATTACCCACTTAAATTTTTCTTAGAATTAAGTATGTGCAATGTTATGATAAAGAAATACCTTGGGTCTGAGGGAGCATTGGTAAGTAGGAGGTTATATGCACATGGAATAAAATGGCTTAAGCATAAAGCTAAAGTGGGAGCAAAACACACTTTGGCCCACAGTTTTTTTAAAGTTCACCAAAGTCAGATGAGATCAAGACATTTCTCTTGACCTTTCTCTCCCATTTTCCATTAGGATTACTTGACAAGAATCTTAGAGGAAAGTAACATATGGGAGAAAATGAAAGTATGTTATAAGAATGTGTCCCTTACCGGTTGAAATTATGCTTTGTCTTTGACTTTATTTTTTTTTAATTAGGGAGAAACAAATGGTGTTTGAGACAAGAATCACTAATAGCTTTAGAAAAGAGGCAAATTAGAAGATGTAAAGCAAAGAGTCTTAATTTTTAAAGTGAAAGAATGAATTCTAAATGCAAAGAAGCTTCTTTTGTGCCACAGCAAAATAAACTAAGAATGTTTACTGAGAGTTATCAACACCACTAATGACTAACTTATATTCATACATTCAAAACCAAACAAAAAACATATCCACTGTATGTACACTACATATAGATATGCTTTCCTCCTAAATATGAGTGCTTATGTAATATGTGAGAATGCATATTTGTAAAGGAATTTCATTTAAAATAACATTATAAACTACCAGTACATGTACAGAAATTTTTAAAATGTGCTCATGTAAAAGCTACAAATATCTGTGCATCTGAACAAGACTGATCCTGATCCTAGTCCTAAACTTACCCATTAAATTATTTAACATTTTTAATCAAAAAGTGAAAGTAAAACTTTTAAAATGTAATCTGAGAACCAGTTATTTTTTTAAAGCAAGTGTAAGTTGTAATTTTCCCTTTTGTGGCAGTAGTGACACTAATCTATAATTACAGGCTTCGCTTTGCCGTAATTGTCGGGGCTGATTGAGTGGCTATTGAAATAACTGATCTGTGGTAAGTCTGGATGGTCATGAGTCAGCCAACCTAGACATTTAAAAGCTAAAATGCTTCAGCTTTGACATAGAGGAGTTGATTCTTATTGAGACTTTAATAAAACTGCCGTGAATGTTAACAGGATTCTCCTCCTTCTCCCGAAACTCATCAATTTAATTCATTCAGAGTAAATCCATCCCTTATAGTCCAGGAAAAGTCATTGGTCTCCTGACAACCTCTGTGGGTTTGTAGAGTTTGATTAATCTCTCCATTTTGATATTCCAGAGTTAGCAATGAGTTTGATCCCTCTTACATCAATGATCTATGGCAGCTACAAAGGTGAACAATCAAATCTTCAAAGAAGGAGCCAAAGGGAGTTTAACCTGTCATTCATTCACCATCGAGGCAAAAGTACCTTTTAGTCAAGGATCTCATAGGCCTGACAAGCTTAATTTGAGGTATTCTGAGAATTCCATAAGTTGCACAATTTCTCAATTCTGAAATGTTATTAAAGAGGTATACTTTCATTAAAGGGTAAAGAGTTTAAATAAAAGTGTACTTTCATGTAAATAAAATTGGATATAATATATATATTTTTATATAAATATAAAAGTATATAAAACCATAAAATACTTTGAATTACACTATACTCAAATGTAAATATAAATGCATGTGACTATAAATGTGTATTCTACAAATATATATATATATATATATATAAGCATAATATCAGACTTTTAAGACTCGA
Organism: Carollia perspicillata; assembly: GCA_004027735.1. Classification (NCBI taxonomy): domain Eukaryota; kingdom Metazoa; phylum Chordata; class Mammalia; order Chiroptera; family Phyllostomidae; genus Carollia; species Carollia perspicillata. The sequence continues at coordinate 7,624 of PVKM010032410.1, forward strand.
CTTGGTGATGTAAAAAATGATGTGGGAAGATGATAAAAATCCACAAAATACTCAGCTTATTTTCCTTCATTAGCTGCTCTTCCTGAGCTACAGTTCTCTAAGTCATTTGGTTTGTTTATATTTGCATCTTTTTAAAGATTTTATTTATTTTTGGAGAACTGGGAAGGGAAGGAGAGCAACATGTCCTGGGGGACAGAACTGGCAGCCCAGGTATGTGCCCCCATGGAGCATCCTTGTGGAACGATGCCCACCAGGTGAGCCCCCTGGGGCAGGGTGCTGGTGAGAAGTTTCAGTGGGTCACTGAACATGAGGGGGAAAAATAGGTGTAATGTGAAACCATCAGCTCATTATCGAATATGTTCCATTGCCGACAAGACATTGAAATGAAATGTTAAACAAGTATAGGTTAAGTTTCTCAAGTTCTTGTGCTATCTTTTAGGTTTTGATTTTACACACCATAATACACAGTTAGGTTCATATAAAGGAACACATTATTTCTGTTATAAGGCCATGGGAAAGTAGTAAGTTTTGAACTTGCTCTGCCACACATTGTATTGTCCTATGACATTGAACATTACCACACTTGATAATTCTCCATTTAAGCAGTACAGGTAAAATCTCTAGAACTACGGAAAAACCAAACATTGTCTGAAATATTGGCTTTTTTATATTAGTGTACATGATCAGAAACGTACTTTCTATTACTTTCAATAGTTATTTGTTTAATTGCCAAATTTAGTTAAGAAAACTAAGTGCCTTCACCTTCTTGAAGAAGGCAAATTTGCAGTTTTCCAAGCAAGGGCAATATATATGTGTGTAAATATAATTTAAAATTTTGGGTTTTCTTTTCCCTCCATGTGTCTACTTCTTACAAATAAGCAAACTCATTCACAGCTTCTCACAACCCTAAAAAACTACTGAGTAAAAATTAAAATATACATGGTAATTCGAGGACTGCACATCTTTTTTTTTCTAAACCTGAAAGCATTTATTTAGAAATCTCACCAAACCTGAGCACTTTCAAAAATTTTAGAAAAGAATCAATGTTACATATCATATAGGCTATTAAACATTCTTTTAGAAAGGTTTCACTAAGTGCTAATTAAATGCTCACTGGTTCCCTTTACCTCTCCCAAGGGCTTATTCTTTCTTCAAAGTGACATTACCTGAATATCATAATACGTTTGCTATTTGGCATTTTTGTTTTCACTAGTTTCGAAACATGCTTATCTGAGATTAAAAAGAAACGTAGATAAAGAGCAAATGCTATCAGATCATAGCACCAATCAAATTCTAAACTCACCCTGATAATTAGTGACATTTAACAATACCAGTAAATTGAATAAGCTGAAAATAATTGAAGTGAAATTACAAAGCCCTGCAATTATTTCCACCAAGTGAGTATGAGTTACATATGGCAGGGAGGAACTACAATAAATTGTATTTCAGTTGAAATATTACAGCATATGTATATTATTTAAAGTCATTTTAAACACAGTCCCTGAATGTATACTTTATTGTGCTTCATTTTAAAAAACATACCTTCCCAATTTTCCATATGGCATTGCAAATTTTACATAGAATGACTGGCCCACTATTCATCGGGTGATTACAAAGAAACTGCGATGGGGCAGGCATTCTGTCAGTTACTGAGCTATCACATTAAGCGAGACGAATATCACTGTGGTGTCACAGGGCTTATTTTTTTGGATGTGGAGAGCAGGACTGAACTAAGATGACATCCCCCAGCGAGGCCATGTTTAGAGCACGTGCAATAGAGCAATGCCTCGGAGGGATGACGCAATTCCTACAGCAGACGCAGAACAATGGGGTAGATGACAGGTGATTATCTGAAGGGTAACACCAAGTTCTCAGAGCGTGCGCAGTAGAGTGGCATAATCAACCTGTGCTTGCGGAGGTGGTTCTAAGTGTGTTAGAGACTAGTCACATCATACAGGAGTATGGAAACAAAGGCCTTCGACCAGCAGAGACAGCCGGAGGAGCTGAGGTGGCCGAGAGATGCTGTGCTGCTCTGATGGACCCTGCTTCAGCTGACTCGGAAGCTGCTGTAGACTCCACCTTGCAAGACGCTGACCTGCTGCCTCCTGGACCCGGACCTGATCTGAACTCTGGGGACTTGGGTTTGTTATGCCCTAGTTCTCTAGTGTGATGTTATTGCTAATTTTTTCTAAGTGATTATTATTGTTACTGGGTTATTATAGATTTCAATTGAAACTGTACTAATAAAAGCTGAGTGAATAGCAGAGTCACCTGTGTTTACTCACTGTTATCCCTTGGTGCTGGTGTTGCTTGTGGGGCTGATGGCTATACAAGCATCTCAGCACCTCCTTCCTTGACAAAGGCTGGAGGCTGATTTACAGGAAGACTATAGAAAAGATACTTACACTGTTAGAGTGTCACTTGCAACAGCAGGAAACGATGTAGTTGGAGTAAAAATAAATATAAATAGAGGGTAATAAGGTATAACTGAAGTAGTATAAACTGTTTTGGGAGTTCACAGAATGAGCACCAGATACCATGGGGGATTAAGGGAGTATTTGCAGGATAGCAATCCAGTTATGTGTCACTAGCATAAATTGCTTCCTTCAATATTTGTTGCTGTTGTTCACCACTGTTTTATCTATTAAACTGATCAACGAATTATGACTAAATATTAGAAATTGTAGGTATCTTACCAGGCCCCCTTGACTTCTTCAACACATATTGGTCAGACCTCCAACTGCCAGTATTGAATTTCTTTGCCTGAATTCAGAGTTTCTTTGGCTTTTCGAGCCATGAGTCACCATTTCAGTAACACGGACATGCCACAGAGTCAGTTTCCCCGAAGAACAGCGCTCAGCCAAGAACAAATGAAGTCTTCGTAGCCCCACCCCCATGCCCCTTAGGAGAGACAATTCTCAGTCAGATGTTCTGCATTAGATGCCAGATTGCAGATCCCCACCAGGTTAAGTTTTTTATCCATGCAGCCAGTTGCTTGACTGTTAACACTTTATTGTCTGTCTCCTTCCAGTTTTGTTTCCACGTTCCCCTACGTGTATTTCCTGGGACCCTCCCACATAAACTCTGCGCTGCAATAGTTGTCTCAGGTTATGCTTCTGAATAAATCCAAAACAAAAGGGACTTTAAACTGGTGATTGCATGATATCAACGATTTGACCATTTCTTGTATGAGCTTTGGTACTGTGAATTAATTGATTTGTCTAGTTCTTTTGATGCATTGTTTCTGTATCATCAATTTTGATATTTAAATACTGCCTCTGGCCACTTCATACATATTGAGTATGCTATTTAACAATAAAATAGTGGTATACGTTTTCTAGAAAAAAATTTATACGACTACTTTTTACTAGTTCAAAAATAATAAATGTATATAAAACATATAGTAAAAATAACTGTATAAATGAGATTTTTATACTGTAAGAGAAATAAAAAACTAAAGTAATAGGTGATAATTTTTTGCTCACTGTTGAAGCCCAGAACTTAACATGAGATTGGTACTTAATAAAAATTACTGAATATTTCAGAAAAGAATGTTTTATAGTCAAAGATAAGTAGTCATTGAGGCTGCTTCTAAAAACAGGGTGGTATTGGAGGACCTGAACCTATGCTATTGGCCAATTTTACTTCTTTAAGAAAACATTGTTTATCAAAGTTAATATACAACTTTAGAAAATCAAGGTGTCTCAAGCAAGAACCTAATTGCATACAGCACAGGGATCTCATGTGAAATGATTATCAGATTAAAGGAGATGGTGATTTATATCACCTGTAAAACAGCATGAACTGAGAGAGAATAGATACAAGAGCCCACGCTGCTTCCTGTGGTGTAGTAGTAGTTAGTGTAGCAAAAAGGTTACTGCCATTCATTTAAACAAAATGTAAGAGATACAAGCAGAGCCCATGCTGTTTCCTGTGGTGTGGTAGTAGTTAGTGTAGCAAAAAGGTTACTGCCATTCATTTAAACAAAATGGGCATTTTATGTACCTTCACTGTCAGACATGATGCAGTTGAGCAATGCTTTTGTAGAATATTATAAAAGGCATGAGTGATGAGGTGGGGGATGAGGCAAGGAGAGAGAAAAGCTATTTCATCTATTGATAGCCAACCCAAGAGAAAAACTATCTTCTTTCTAGCATAGTATCAAGTGACTTTTCAAATGACCCCTGCACTTTCTACTCAAAGAAAATCTTTCTAGGTGGGCAATTCAAACATTTATTATCTTCTCAATGGGGAACTTAAAAAAAGAAAAATACTAGGACTTCCTTGCAATATGTTTTGCTATCCTCAGAACAAAGATTGAAACTCCTACATTTACTAAGTAGGGTGCCTGTTTGGGGAGCATAGCTATTCTAGTATCATATGAATAACTAATACTTTATAACTAGCCTCCTGGGGTGAGTTAAAGATTTAGGTAGATCGTGAACTTGTCATGTATTTTTTACCTATAACTATAAAAGGATGTTATTGAAAATAACTAATTGATGCATTAATTTGAGCAATAAAGACAATAATTAATAATTATTATGACCTAGATTTAGGGTAATTAACTAACATCAAAAAGATACTTGCCAGATAGTTTGTATTCACCTAATTTTATATTCACAGCTGTGCAATCCACCCTATTATAACTATTTTCATTTTGAAGACAAGGAAAACTAAATCTTAGAGTGGTTAAGCAAATTTCCAAAGTCAAACAACTAGGGAATATAATCATTGCCCAATTATGATGAGAATAAATAGGACAGCTAAATGACTAATGTTACCTGAGCTCATAAAAATATTTTTAGAACAGACATTTTTGGATTCCTCTAGAAGGTATAAGATCCTCAGGGCTGGTTTGGCTCAGTGGATTGAGTGCCAGCCTGTGAACCAGAGGGTCACTGGTTGGATTCCCAGTGAGGGCTCATGCCTGAGTTGCAGTCCAGGTCCCCAGTAGGGGGCACATGAGAAGCAATCACACATTGATCTTTCTCTCCCTCTCTTTCTCCCTCCCTTCTCCTACATAAAAATAAAATAAATAAAATCTTTAAAAAATTAGATTTATAAAAAACTGTTTAATTAAGTTAATCATACAAAGGACAAAATCACTTCTGTCCATTTACCTTGGGGATAGAAGAAATTTCAGTGGCATGATATTGTAGGTGCATCACTATCTGGAAAGGCATAAAAACTTTGTGATCAGGAGCACACAGGAGCTGTTGAAACTGGTATTTAATTTAGAAGGCTGTGGGCTCTCGTAGAAGAATCAGTTGCTTCATTCCATACCTTTTTAATTCTGGAAAGGCAACTGAAAACCTATTTTTATTCTATTATACCTAAACTTTCTTTACTAGGCTCATTTGAGGGATAAAGAAAACCAACTAAAATATAACTATCATTATTAAGTTTTAAACAAGCAATAAAAAACATATTTTGCTTACAGGTGCTTCACTTTGTTCCATGAATAAAAGGCTATTTTAGAATATTTGGTAGAAGTATGATGTAGGCATGAGGAAAGTGAATTCTAGAAATCTAACCCTACTTCTTAGGGAGTACAAGGTAATGAGGCCAGCTGCCCCCTTCTCCGGATATAATTCTTAGTGACAAGAACTTGTGATGGATGACATCATGGCCTTGATTACATGAAGGTTTAATTGTGAGTGAGATAGAATTGCAAAGACATTTTATTGGTAGAAGGTCCCCAGAGTCTGAGCAAACCTAGAGTGTATTAACCAATGCATGTACTGATCATATTATTAAAAGAATGATAATGTATGCATATCTTTTCTCACAATACCTGATGCAATATAAGGTCAATCACTTTTGCTGTTATTATTATTAATAATTGTAATAAGACATACTGAGGGTAACCAGGGAAACTGGATATTACTTAGGAATGGTCAAAATGATGCAAGAATCAAAACAGTAGAAAAATCAAGAGGATGTGAAATTAGGAGACAAAAAAGTACAATAAACTAAAGTGGAAATGAATTTTAAAAAACAAACCACTTCAGAGTTAAAATGGAAGAGGGTACCTGCCATGGAACTTGATGTAAAATATATCTTATGTGCCAAAGAAGAGCTCCTTAACTGTGAGAGACTGGGCTACACACAAAAGGAGGGAATAACAGTACCATGAAAAGCAAATAATGATTGTTTCCACATTTAACATTGGTCATGAAGAGGATGTTGAGTACCATCTGTTGAGTACCATAAATTTAACAATGAAGATCTTTAAAGACTTAGGAGAAATGGTGTAGAAACTCTGAGCTTGAAATTATCAAGATAAATTATCAAATGATACCACTACAAAGTGTTCTCAGTGATGATGAAATGTACCTGTTTAAAGAAAGCAATATTGCCCTGGCTGGTGTAGCTCAGTGGATTGAGCGCGGGCTGAGAACCAAAGTGTCGCTGGTTCGATTCCCAGTCAGGGCATATGCCTGGGTTGCAGGCCAAGTCCCCACTTGGGGGCACACAAGAGGCAACCACACATTGATGTTTCTCTCCTTCCCTTCCTCTCTCCCCAAATATATATAAAAAAAAAAAAAGAAAGAAAGAAAGAAAGCAATGTGGTGATTACTGAAGCTCTCCAGTAAGCTCATGGTTTAAAGGGACACTAATAATTTGAAGGAAAGTCATACAGAAAAAAGCAAACATGAAAGTATGACATACACTTTTAAGAAGAGCATCAATTGTATGAACTTCTCAAATGATTTGTATTTAGGAAACATATTCAGAAAAATCAGAGTTAAAAACAGAGCCATGTTAATACAATGGTTTGAGAATACCAAGTGAAAAAAGATGAGATCATAATATGAGTCGGGTAGCAGCTAAGAAGAGCATCCTATCTTGACTTAGATATTCAGAAAACTAACAGGAGACCTGGGAGGGGGAGATAATGTTTCATTTTGATACAAGATTTGCAAGTTAAATGACCCAAATTATAAACTGGAGATGGTTGAATAGAGACAATAAACAAAACATTATAGTTATGTAGGCTGATTATTTTGATTTTCACCGTGAACTTTGGTTGATATGGTTTATAAACAGCTCAAATTTTTTTTCTGAAAAACAGTTGACTGATACTTGGAGCACAGTTAGAGATTGCTGGCTGCACCCGTTCGAAATAGTTTCTATCACACTGAGTTGGAGGTGCGGGTGGGTGTATATGGAAGGAGTGGGTTGTGGTTCATATGTCACAGACTCTCATTCTAATCAAGTTTCAGTAGACTTTGTTCAATAAATGTGTTGTCTTTTATTTATGCTCTAAGAAACATTTCCAGAGATGTTAGAGGGTTTTTTGTTTTGTTTTAGTATTTCACCATTTTTCTGGGAAATAGACCTATTAAGTTCTTCATGCCTACATGCTGATGGTAAATCCTTCAATGAGAGCTACATATTTAAAACAAATATAATCTCCCGAAAAGCACCTGGTACATTTAATTCTCAGTCAAAAGTTAACTCTCCCCAAGTCCTATCATCTTCTAGACTTTCCATACACATGAATTTGCCCACTCTAAATACCTCATATGAGAGGAATCATGTGGGAGGGCTCCACCCACAAGGCCCCTCCACCGCAGCCACCAGGGATGAGAATAAGTCTCCCAAGACTTGATTTGCTTGGGGAGGAAAGGTGGCTGATCTCTCAAAGAAGAAGGGCCAAGAGCATTTTCCTCCACAGGCTTTTACTGGGTTCGTTTTGCACAAGAATACAGATCATTATCAGGAAGTAATGATCAAACAATAGATAGCATACAAAGAACTCTGAGGGCCTATTTTGAGTCAGGGTCAGATAGCTAAAGAGCCATAAAATTTTGAGGAACAAACTGACTTCCTACTTGGACCCTTATCATTTAATGGAGAGCATTCTAAACAAAGCAGTTTTCATAGGATTTTATGCATTCTTTCTTAGGCCTGATCACCTGGGGAACCCCCCCTTTCCAGCACAGAACTGCGCCACCTTCTGTCATTGTTTCAGGCTTAAATCAGGCAAGGGAAGAAGGCAGCCAAGAGATTAGGAGACAGAATGATGACTCAGGCTATGTCAAAGCCGAGGGGTGAGGGTCCATTACTCCCTTTTGCTATAGCCCCCCAAGTCTTTCCCTGGGGCCTCCCTGTGATTATGTTTGTCTTAGGTCATTCCCACCTTGGGGAATCTTACCTGTCATTGGCTAACTGATCAAGCACTGGGGGCCAGATAAGGATGAAGTAAAAGGAGCAGAAGCGGTGCTCCTGCCAGGTAGATAAGCTTTGTCTCCTTAGTGGCTTATGGTCCAAAGGTTGCTCAGTCAGCCATGGTGGGTTACAGCTTCTGAAACCAGATAGGGTGGTTCCCAACGGAATCATACCATGTTTGCCCTTTTGCGTCTGGCTTATTTAACTTAGCATGTTTTCAACATTCATTCATGTTATAACATGTATCAGAATTCCATTCCATTGTAATGCTGAATAATATTCCATTGTATGTATATATATTACATTTTGTTTAGCCATTACTTTTTTATCACAGTTGGGTAATTTGCAACAGTGCACACTGCTCTTTCCACCTGTGTTTAAGTTATGCAAGACAAAAACGAGTAAGTTAGTCCTTTTTAAAAAAGATTTTATCTATTTATTTTTAAAGACAGGGGAAGGGAAGGAGAAAGAGAGGGAGAGAAACATCAATGTATGGTTGCTTCTCACATGCCCTGTACTGGGGACCTGGCCTGCAACCCGCAACCCAAACATGTGCCCTAGACTGGGAATCAAACCAGTGACCCTTTGGTCCACAGGCCAACAATACTC
>PVKM010032411.1:0-16413 GCA_004027735.1 Carollia perspicillata
AAATGAGCACAGGGCAAGTACTGGAAGATTGAAATTCTATGGTTGGTCTGGAGAAAAGAGGTGGTAGAATGGGGGAAGAGAAATGGGAAAGGAAAAATAGATAAAACAGTCTGAAATCTGCTTATTCCCCCCCCCTCCAATCTGATTATTTCTTCTCTTTTGCTCAATATTCTTCTGAGAAGGGCAGGACATCATACGTGTGGAATTAGAAGCACATTTTTTTCATGGCTAGTCCCCAAAAGTTTTTTTTCAGACATCAGAAAGGACTGACCTAGAGCAAGAGAGAGCCAAATATTTGGATATTGTGCAGATAATGTAAGCCAGTACTGGCTCAAATATAATTTTCTTAAAAATAAGATGTAGGAAAGGTTCAAATATTCAAGACCGTTTCAAACCTACTTTTTAAGGAGTTAGCAGACTGTTGGTGGATGGAAGAGAATAAGAAACTCAGTAATAAAGCTCAGATATGAAATTTTAAAACAAAAACAACTTCGGCTGGAGACCCCCCCCATTTCTTTTACTTCATCTATTTCATCTGTGGAATATTCTCTGTACCTACTTTAACTGACCAAGTTCAAACTCTTCCTACTCATCAAATCCCTATAATAACTTATCTCAGGAAAATACTCAAGTATAATTGGCTGATAAAGTTTAAAGGGCAATTACAATTTAAATTGCAATTACATTGCAACGGGCTGGCGAAGCACTCAACTAAGAATATAATTGCAGGCATCAACCAAATTGTGACAGATTGAGATCTGCCTTTTCTCATTGTATCTACCCTTTTTTAAGAGACAGAAAGTAATCCATCCTGCCTTTCATGACACAGTTCATTCCTGTTATTCCCAGCAGTTACGGTTTGTAAAGTTACCATGGATACTTGAATATTGTATTAGTAAATATTGAACCATTGCCCCTGGGGGAAATACATAGTTTCCTGAAATACTTAAGTCACAACATTTTCATCAACCGATCAATATTTAACCATGTTTTATGTGTGTTTTTGTTTAAAGACACCTTATATAGTATACATTGTTGATTCATTAACACTGAACTCGTGACCAACAGAACTGTAACTCATGACTGAGCAAAGTTTTTCCAACACATATTTTCTCCTTACGACACGTGACAGCCGTCCTGCAAGTAGGAACTTAAGATGACACTTTAGCACTGCACTGCGGGGTGGGGGGTGCATTTTCCACACCAAAATTATTGACATAAAGCACAAAAAATGTAAAACAGTGCAGCACTCAAGAGGCCGCATCACTTGTTCACATCGTGAGAACTAACACAAGAAGGCCGTGCGGCCCATCCCAGCCTTAGCTGGGAACATGGGTGACTGAACCTTTTTGCTTCTCTGTACATGTCAGAATGGCCACAAAAGTGCCACAAGTACTGATTTGGGGCTTACAAATAAGTTTGAGCAAGTAGGTGCATTGGAACATACGGAACCCGGAAAAGATGAGGACTGACTCTATCCTCATGAGATATTTTCCCCTTTCTGCTCTACGCAGTTTCCACACTAAGTAAACACCGCCCGGAACCCACAGCAAAGTTGTTCCCACTTGTATGAACCTGCTTCCAAATCCTGCTGGCACCTGTTGTATAAATGATCCACCCTGTGACCTTCTATTGGTTATGTCTGGAGATTGCTTGTTGATTGTGATCATGTATGGGTGTACACCTACATGAATAAGGCCTTATAATACTTTTCACATATATATATATATTCATAGTATATATTTACTATGCAGAGGATTGAGTCTATCTTACTCTTAAATACAGTGCTGTTTGCTGTATCTTTTTGAGATGGACGATTTGTGCTCCTTGGATAAAGAGATGCGCTCATAATCAGTCAGTATGTGTTTCAGAAATGTTACCAGATGTCCTGCTGGATCGGTCTATCAACTGTTCATGCAGGGAATTCTGTTTTCCGGAATCTCCTTTCCTGGATGGTTCCGAGGTAGAACAGGCTGCGCGTGGGTTTACGTAAGATTTGGGAGGCAGAAGGAAGAAGCCCCCGCATGGGGCTCGGAGGTTCCAGCTGGTTAGAGGTGGTGAGACGCAGCTGTGGCGGTGTTAGCAGGCGCCAGCTGTCCCTCACTGTCCTCACCTCCACCTCTCCAGGCCCTGCTGGCCAACAGCAGTCCCAGGTGTGCCACCATATTCTTCTTTACGACTTACAGAGGCTGTGGCCCCAAAGAGCCAGCAGCTTCGAAGGACAATGCTACCAGCTACCCTTTTCGGTGCCACTACAGCCCAAGGATGTGCCAAGCCCCAGGGTTTCCTCAGAAGCTTTGACTCATTCACGGATGCCAGGGCTGGTTACTGACCTTCCCTTGACCCTTCCGCTTGCAGCTCGCACTGTCCAATGTTTGCTTCCCCGGCTCCTCCTCCACTGCCAAGATCTAATTCGTGTAAACAATTTCTTCTTCCGGAATGTTCACAGTGGTTCTGCTTCCCTGACTCACAGTTATCAGCTTCCAGATTCTCCTTCCAGTGCCAAGCAGTACGGAGTGTGTAACAGACATTCCTGGGGATAAACTAAGGCACAGAAATGGAGCAGTGACCTCTGCTGCTTGTGGATTGGTGTGAGCAGGCCACAGGGCTTCCAAAGAATCGTCCTGAGGTTGGCTCAGTGCCTGTGTTGTGCTTCCCAGCCACTATGCCTTGAACTCGGTCATTCCTTACGCTTGCACAGCTTCTTACAACCTGCGTGGTGCTTTCGCGTATATATTCCAGGAAGCACAAATATAAGGACTTTCTCCATTTTGCAGATGAGGAAAATAACAAAGGTAAGGCCATGAGGCCAGTAAGTGGCAGAGTTAAGACTCCAATTCAAGCCTCTCAGAAGACTTTTTTCACTTCACTTAGGAGACTCAAACATAAAATTGAATATAAAATATTAAGTAGGCACCTGTTGCTAATGGCGAGTACCTTTATAGCAACATATTTCCTCGCAGACAGTGGCTCCCTCAGGGATATAATTTATACCCTGCCATTAGCTATCTACATTGGAAAGATAAATTACACACATCTTCCGCAAGGCAAGTAGAACAGAATCAAACCTCAGGAGACCTGAGTAATAATCTAACATTGTAGCGTCCTCAAGAAAATGAGCAGCAGCTAGTCTAAGACTTCCTTGCTCCTCGAAGCATGGGCCCTAGATCATCAGCATTAGCATCACCTGGGAGCTTGTTAGAAATGCATAGTCTCGGGCCCTGCACCCAAGCTGGTGAATCAGGAGCTCTAGGGATGGGGTCCAGGAATCTGTGTGCCTCACCAAGCTCTCCCTGTGATTCTTGAAGAACCACTAAAGTTGGAGATCCACTGGGCTAAGTGACTTTTTCCAAGGTCACTTAATGAACTTATAACAAGTCTATTTCTTCTAATTCCTACATTCAATGCTTTTTCTATGATCTCAAATAGCTGATAAATATCAGTGTTACCGCTCAGTGTCCATGCACCACTTCCCCAGGGAGATCATAACTGAAAGCATTTATTTTATGTTATACCAAACTAAGGCTTCCCAATATACTCTATGGAAAAGTTTTTGTTGCATAAACTCCTTTAGATATTGGTTTTGAAAATAAGCTGAAGAATTCTCCTGTGGCCATCTCAGTCCACGGTATTGGCTCTCTTCTGTATTGACTTGTCAAAGCTTTTCTCTGACACTGAGAAGTAGTCCCTCATTTTGGTCTCCACTTGGGAAGACGCGACAAGAACAATAACGATGTTGGAAAATCTTGAAGTTTCTGGACCAGAAACCCGAGTTATTCTGCTGATCTGTTTCTTGAAAAAGCCTGCACTCTCAAAGGTGAAAAGACTTCGTCCTGCTTTCTTGAAACAACTAACCAATCCAGCCTTCTCCAAAGTTATCTACGCAGACCTAGGGTAGTGCCTGTCTTGGAACTTTGAATGTTTCCATAGGGCTCTTCGGGTGTTATTGAATGATTATGATTATGAACCACGTTAGATGAGTTGCTCGTCCCCATTTTTGTGTTATTTCAGAGAAGGCTCACCTGCAAGCATAAGGGCAGGGGAGGAGACTGTTGTGTGACTTGTCCCCAAACTGGCCTTTCTTTTGTAAGCTGGGGGTTGTTCCAAATGACAAAGCTGAAAAGACACCTCCTGCAGTGAAGCTGGGTCTGCTAAGAGATGCCCTTGAGCTTCAGAACAAAGGCTGTAGGTAGGGCGTGCTTCTTTAAGGCGAGTTCAGCAGGCAATGTGCCTCACCATTTCAGAGACCCTTCTCTGGAGGAAAAACATGCTTTCACAAATGGAGAGCATCATGAAAGTGCATAGAAGAGGCTGCAAAGTAGGGACGGGAAAGAAAATTCGGCAACTTTGAAGACTATCTCAGCACACTCCCTTCCCACATCCCTAGAGAATCCCAGAGAATTGGTTGTTTTTATTTTAATTGTTATTCAAGTACAATTTTCTGTCTTTTACTCCTGTCCCAGTCCACCCCCCCACTGCTCCCCACCTCCCTCCCATTTCCACCCTCCTTAGTTTTTGTCCATGTGTCCGTTATACTTGTTCCTATAATCCCTTCCCTTTTTCCCTGAAATTCCCTCCCCTCTCCCCTCTGGATACTGTCATCCTGTCCAGAGAATTGTTGTATGTTATATTCGTGTCCTTCAGGATGCCAAAGCTAGGATTTCACCATGAACTGATTCAGTCATTTCTTTTTCATGAGACTCCCTAAAGCAAAACCATTCTGTTTCTTCACCGTAAGTTTTTCCTGGAAGATTTTTTTCAAATAATTATTTTGATGAGTATGGAAGATATTCAAATTTTGATACTTTTCTCCCCAAAATTAACAGCACAGCAAACACTTGTGTCAAACAAAATGTTATGACTGAAGAAACAAAACAGACAAAAATTATAAGCCAAATTCAGAAGTAGTAAGGCATATAAAAATGAATCTTGAAATGCTATTCAAGTAAACTCTCACATGTCATAGCTGAAACTTTCCACTAATTAGTTTTCTGACCTTGCATGAGTTACTTAACTTCTCTGGGGAAAATAACACACCAACCTTAGCTTTAAGATTTATTATAGTATAAAAATATGGTAATGTGGCCCTGGCTGGTGTGGCTGGATGGATTGAGTATTAGGCTGCAAACCAGAGGGTCTCTGGAATGATACAAGTCAGGGCACATGCCTGAGCTTCGGGGTAGGTCCCCAGTGGGGAACACAGAGGAGGCAACTACACATTGATGTTTCTCTCCCCTTTTTCTCCCTCCCTTTCCCTCTCTCTAAAAATAAATAAATAAAAATGTTTAACAATATATGGTATGTGTGAAATGTTCTAAAATACAGTACAGAAGTTCTAGGCATACACTAATTATAATAGCTCTGAAAGCCATGACGTTCTCACTTACGTAATTGCAAAATTAAACTGCAGTGCACCCATGTCTTTCAGAAGAATTGGCCATTCCATAGCACTGCAAACCACCTTTTTTTTTTTTGCCATCAATGAAACTGATTTTATGTTTATGTTAAAAGCCACATTATCGTACTTCCGGACAAGAGGAATATAACTCCATTTCTTTTGATCCATAACTACTCCGGCCTAAAAATGCAAATGTTAAAGTTGTTTCTATCTCTTTTTGTTTTGATATAGGGAAGTGACCTAAACCCAGTAGGCCTTAGCACAGGGTACCCCCATCTCCCAGTTCAAATGGTACCAGCCCTCGTAAGCCAGCCAGGAGATAAGGTGCAGCGCACGCCAAAACATAGGGTACTAACTAATCAAATAAGGAAATCTAAACTAACCTCTGCATTCCTCTGCATTCCGCTTCTGTATCTCACTTCTGCCATGAAGCCCAGAAGGGATAGAGTATAAAAGTTCTGTAACTCCTTTGTTAGAGGCCCAGAATTTGGAGCTGGACTCCTCTGGGACCACGCGTGAATAAAGGATCGTGCTCTTCAACCTCCCTCCGGTGTCTGGTCGTTTCAATTTTCTGTAACAGTTTCATGCTCATATGGTAGATCCAAAGACTAAATATGCTCTCCCTTCAGGAAACAGAGCACGCAATAAATAGTAAGCCTCCACGTGGTTCACCCAGCTAGCACATTTTGCTTCTTTGGCAAGGATCGTTGGGTTGGTACAACCATTGATTTGCTCATTTACTGGTCACTACAAACCTTAATATATTGTAATTTTGAGTGAAAAGGAAGCATGGTGACCATTTGCTGCAATCCTCTCATTTTAGCACTGCAGCAGCGAAGTCTCAGAAAAGTGATGAGACTTGAACAAAGCTACACAACTAGTTAGTCGCAGAGCCCAACACAACTAACCCTACAAACCATGAGGGGAAAGGCACTTAGTAGGGAAGTATTTTTCGTTCATGCTTCTTCTAAATTCAACTGCTTACTTTTAATCAAGGATACTTTTCAAAATGCTTAATCTCACCAGTGAGAACCTTCGCTACTAAATCTTAATATTTTTGTTCTTCAGTGCTCACTGAGTTGTGCCAGGGCGAGCTTGTCTGCTCAAGGCTTTGCTCTGGGATGTTTTTTTCATCACTTGTCTCTAGTGAACAGAAACACATACTTCAAAGTAATTCTCCATTTTCCTTCTTCTACTCAGCAGACAATTCTTTACGTTGTCGAGGAAAACTTGGGGGTGGTTGTTAAGAGCAGATGTTTCAGAGTTAGAGAGTACTGGCTTGAAATCCTGACTCTACGACGGGATAATTTTTGGAGCTATTGGCAAAATCTGTCTACATTTCCTGGCACTTGTTAATCTTCCCCTGCTTCCATAGATGAACTTTGCTCAAAAGGAAAAGTTGATGGAGACAAAGAGCATAGCAAAAGGTTTTGAATTTCAAAAAGTTAGGCCTGTGGCTATAGACTCCTAAGAGTTGAAGGCCTCAAGAAATACACAAGGCATGATGATTTAAGAGTGAAACTAAAAATAGTCGTGGGATTTCAAAGATCTGATATTGAGTGGCAAAAAAGACATTCACTGATGCAAAGTTCCAAGTCAGGCTACATCTAAAAATATGTACTGAGCCCTGGCTGGCGTAGCTCAGTGGATTCAGCGTAGGTTGAGAACCAAAGGGTCACCAGTTCAATTCCCAGTCAGGGCATATGCCTGGGTTGTGGGCCAGGTCCAAAGTTGGGGACATGTGAGGGGCCACCACACATTGATGTTTCTCTCCCTCTTTTTCTCCTTCCCTTCTCCTCTCTCTGAAAATAAATCAATGAAATATTGTTTTTAAAAAATAAAAAATATATAAAATAAAAAAATAATAAAAATATGTACTAAAAAAAACAGGAAAGTTGTAGGGGATGGGGTTGACTGGAAGAAGGCATGAGACAATTTTCCAAGGGTGATGGAAATGTTCTATATTTTACTATAGATGGGAATTACACAATTGTAAACATTGGCTAAATCTTATAGAACTATATAATTACAATCTGTGCATTGCAATGCATGTAAATTATACCTCAATAAAAAATTAATAATGGATTTCTTGGAATGTGAATAAACAATAAGTAGAGAAGCAAATACAGCTTATGCATGGGGGATGGATGAGTTCTCTGAAAGGTGGAGAGTCTCTAATAAGGGGAAACTGGAGGAAAAGGTACAATAAAAACCACAATATAGGTTTGGGAGATCTGAGAACAAAAGTGACCTTGCCTTGCTCTCCCAGGTAAAACCTTGTAAAATGGCAAGACTCCAGAGTAAAAAGCACTATATGGGATGTCTGGGAAGATGCTGCAAAAACAACAGAACAGTCTCTTTGCATCTAAGGACAGTTCATACATGGCATTGAGGGCTAGAGCCCTAGGAAAGTCTATGAAGTAGAGATGGGACATACTGCACAAAGCAGCCTACATAGACCAGTGACCAAAGACCAAGGAAACAAAAGCATGACTCGGCAGAAGCCAGCAGAAATAGATGGTAACATGAAGAATCATATTCCCTTTCCACATCAGTCTTGACCGGCATGTAGTCCCTTCCCCAACTAAAATAAGATTCAACCTTAACAAAAAAAAAAAAGGGAGGACCTCCAAACTAACCGAGATTCCATTTTCTACCACCACGCAAATATGATACTTATAACAGGAATAGAGCTGTCAGTAGTCAAAATGAAATAGAGTTTTCATATAAACCCCAGTTTTCAATTAGCCTATGCCATCCCTATTCAAGCAACATGCCCATTGACAGAGAAATTGCACATGTCTGAACACCCACTAAATTAGGAGTATTTCATAGCATCTGTCCTCTGCATACCCGTACATCTTGCTAAGTGGCCCAGAATTAGTGGACTCCAGTCTTTCTTCCTCGGTTCCAGTCTCAGCTGGGCCTCTCCCACGTACCTTCAGCTCAGCACAAGAAGTCTGCACACTGCCCTGGAGCTCATGATGGGTGAACCAAGGCAGAGCACAGGCAGAGACTGACTTTGCTGTGCACCTCCTGGGAAGGCCCAGAGCCGGTGGACGCAGAGTTCAAAACAATGCATATGAAGATGTTCAATGAACTTAGTGAGAACTTCAACAGCATAAAATTGACAGGGAAACTGTAAAAAATAGCCAGTAACAAATGAAGAATACAATAACTGAAATGAAGACCACATTACAGGGAATAAACAGTAGAGTAGATGAAGCACAGGATCAAATCAGCAATTAGAAAGATAAGGAAGCAGAAAACATTCCATGAGAACAGCAAAAAAAAAAAAAAGAATTAAAAAAATGAGAATAGTTTAAGGAGCCTCTGGGACAACATCAAGTGTACCGGCATTCACATCATAGGGGTGCCAGAAAGAGAAGAGACAGAGCAAGACATTAAAAACCTATTTGAAAAAATAATGACTGAAAACTTCACTAACCTGGTGAAGGAAAAGGACACATAAGTGCAGGAAGTGGAAAGACTGCCATCCAAGACAAACCAAAGAGGCCCACACCACGATACAGCATAATGAAAATGCCAAAGATTGAAGACAAAGAGAATATTAAAAGCAGCAAGAAAAAAAGCAGTTAGTTGCCTGCCCATTAGACAAATAAATGATTTCTGAACAAAAACTTTGCAGGCCAGAAGGTATTGGGACAAAGTATTCAGTGATGAAAAGTAAAGACCTCCAACCAAGACTACTTTATGTAGGTAAGTTATCCTTTAGAATGGTAAAACAGATAAAGAGCTTCCGAGAAAGAGAAAGTTAAAGGAGTTCATCACCACCAAACCAGTGTGACAAGAAATGCTAAAGGGTCTTCTTTAAGAAGAATAAGAAGAAAAAAGGTCAAAAATATGAATAATGAAATGGCAATCTATACATATCTATCAATAATTACTTTAAAGGCAAGTGGACTAAAGGCTCCAATAAAAAGTCATATGGTGGCTGCAAGGATACGAAAAGAAGACCCTCACATATGCTGTCTGTAAGAGATTCACTTCATAACAAAAGACCCACACAGACTAAAAGGAAAGGGATGGAAAAAGATATCTCATGAAAATGAAAACAACAAAAATCCAGGGTAGTAATCGATATATGAGACAAAATAGACTTTAAGACAAAGGCTTTAAGAAGAGGCAAAAGCCCAGCAATTCCACTTTTGGATATTTACCTGGAGTAACCCAAAACACTAAACCAAAAAGACATACACATCCATACACTTACTGCAGAATTACTCACAATAGCCAAGATATGAAAGCAACCTAAGTGTTCATCAACAGATGAATACATAAAGAAGTGGTACATATACAATGGAATATGATTCACCCATAAAAAGAATGAAATCTTCCCACTTGCAATGACATAGATAAACCTAGAGGGTATTACGCTGAGTAAAGTAAATCAGACAGAAAAAGACAAATACCAGATGATTTCAGTTATATGTGGAATCTAAAACACAAAATAAATAAACAAGCAGAGCAGAAATAGTCTCATAGATACAGAGTATATTTTGACAGTTGCCATATGGGAGGAGAGTTGGGGGACTGGTGAAAAAGGAGAGGGGATTAAGAAGTACAGATTGGTAGTTACAGAATAGTCATGGGGATGCAAAGTACAGTATAGGAGATATAGTCAATAATATTGTAGCACCTATGTAAGGACTCAGGTGGGTACTAGATTTATCAACATGCTCACTTCTTAAAGTATATAGATGTCTAATCACAGAGATATAGGCGTGAAAGTGATATAATATCGTATGTCAACTGTAATTTAAAAAAAAAAGAACAGGAAACAAAAGCTTCCAACTTTGCACCAACTCGGGAAGCATACTCTGATGACACCCTTATAGAGAAAAGACTGCACATTTTTATTTCTCCGGGACGTCGGTGTCTCACTGCTCTCGAGTTTGAATGGGTCACTGTAAAATGACTCGAAAAGGCGAAACTTCCACATTCAATTTTATATCAAATGCACCAAGTATGGAGTAAGATTAAATCTCTTCTTAGCGCTCTGAATCTTTTGATCAACATAGAAGGGGTTCTTCTCTTCTTTCATTGTGATAGATAATAGCATATGACTTATCCTAGAATTGCAGCCAATTTCTCAATAATAATTTTGTGTTCCATTCAGACTGAATAAAAGCACACTATTTCAGCCTCTGGGTATACTGGTTCAAGTAATGCTCACAAGCCTGGTAAAAACTAGAATTTAACGACTAGTAGTTAGTATTCAAATTATTTTTTAAACTGCACACTCTCCCTGTTTAAAACATTGTGAATATTCTCACTTTATCCTGGTATATCCCCCCCCATAGCTAAAGTTAAGACCCAGAATGTCATCAAAGCACGTCAGAGACACTTCCTTTCTTTCAACCCTACAAAACCGAGCCTCTCTTTTATTCTCCCCAACACAGTCTCCAACACGGCTTCCTTGCATTAAAGGCAGATCACAGGCCAGCAGCAGTGATTTTACACCGATCCTCTGAGCCAGTGTGCATTAATCAGCCTGGGATGCCGTAACAAAATACCACAAACTAGATGACTTAAACAAAAGAAATCTATTTCCTCGCAGTTCTAGGGGCTGGGCAGTCTAAGATCAAGGTGCTGGTGAATTTAGTTCCCAGTTCAGGACCCTTTCCCAGGCTTGTAGATGGCCGCCTTCGCTCTGTGTCTTCACCTGGCAGACAGAGTGAACCAGCGCTCTGGTATCTCCTCTCATAAGGATGCTATTCTTACTGGATCAAGGTACCACCCTTATGACCACAGTTAACCTCTATGACGTCCTTACTGAAATATACCCACACTGGGAGTCAGGGGTTCACCATAGGAATTTGGGGGAGACCCAATTCAGTCCATAGAGCAGCGTATCTCACAGATCTATGCTAAAGGTCCCTTGGTTTTGTATGTTTTCAATTTAATTTCTTGTGAACCACTACTTTTGCACGAATTCAATAAAAATGAATACCTGGAGTAAAAAAAATAGGCGGAAAAACCTAAAGGCATGCAAGATACAAGATCTGTATTTTTATTACTGGGTTCAATAAACAAAATTAATCGGTAAGATGCTTTTTAAAACATTTTTGTGGTAAAAGACTTATAATATAAAAGTTGTCATTTTAACCATTTTAAGTGCACAATTCGCTGGCATTAACTACATTTATAATGTTATAGAATCATCATCACTATCCATTTCCAGAACTTTTTCATCTTCCCTAACAGACACTCTGCACCCAATGAACACTAACTCCCTATTCCTCCCTCTCCTTGACCTATGGGAACCGCCATTCTATTTCCTATCTTCATAAATTTGACTGTTTTAGGTACCTCATATAAGTGGACTTATATATTTGCCCTTCTGTGTCTGGCTTATTTTATTCATCATGTTTTCCAGGTTCATTCGTGTTATAGATTTTTCAATGCTTCTAAGGCTCTTACTCCCAATTTCTCTACTTGTTGGGAGTGTTAACTCCCATTTGCGGACCAGCATCAGTGCAGAGATTGCTGTGAAACCACGTTTTCAATAGCACAGTTCTGTGCTATCCTGTAACCAGACATGCTGATACTCATACTTTACCAGATATTATCCCTCAAGTAACACCTAGAAAGGCTTCAATAACACCAAGGAAAATAAGAGTCATTTTGTCTAGTAGGTAAGACCATCTACATCAGGGATATTTTCAGTAAAAAGAAGAGAATCTTCTTGTATTTACCTGCTTGTATGTATGTATGGCAGCTTTCACACTAATGATACGGTGAGCTGATGATCCGATTAGACAGTGGCACTAATTAAAATAAACAAGATTTTGGGACATTTGAAAGCATAAACTTTCTCATCACACACAGTTGTACATTCTTCTTTTTCAGAACCGAGTCTCCATGCTGCTGCTTCTTAGTAAGGATTCCATTATCCATTGGTCCAAATCTAGAATTATGTTTCATCAGCCTTCTAAGCAGCCCTGAGAATTATCACCGGAGGGTTCAAGACGGTGACCTGAGCACACGTCAACCCCCTCCTCTTCCTCCTATGAGACCCCTACTGCACCAGGATGTACAACACCCGACCATTTTCCAATTCACAACAAACCTCTCCCCAACCCCTCTTGCTGTCCTCAAAAACTCCTTGCTCCACCTGGCTGGTGTAGCTCAGTGGATTGAGCGCGGGCCTCTGAACCAAAGGGTCACTGGTTCGATTCCCAGTCAGGGCACAAGCCTGGGTTGCAAGCCAGGTGCCCAGTAAGGGACACATGAGAGGCAACCACACATTAATGTTTCTCTCCCTCTGTCCTTCCCTTCCCCTCTCTTAAAAAAAAAAAATCCCTTGCTCCATCACCTTACCTCACATGAGCAAATTGAAATTTTCTGGTCTGCAAAAAATCCCTGAGGCAAGGAAACACTAAGGCCTATTTAAAATGAAAGAAATGAACACTACAAGGAGAATGACGAAAAATCCCTACTATAATAAATCATCTTGCCATGTTCTCCCTCAATACTGACTTATACCTGGGCAAGGGGACTCGGGGAGGTCAAGTGGATATGCTCACTCAGATAGAGGCTGTGCCTCCCCATTCTAGACTGCATTTTGGACACTCCCCATCCTGAAATTCCCTCCCCGAAAGGACTCACGCCTGCTTCCATGGCCTGAGCAAACGTCTTCCTCAAGATTCCCCGGCCAGTGCGTACTCTGCTAGGCTCCAGGGCTGGCCAAAAATTGCTCTGTGTTGGGAAGGGGTGGGTGGAGCTTTACTAGATGCAGTAACGTATCCACATGTGTGCATGGGACTCCTCTCATAGAGTGCGGTAAGGCCTAAACTAAGACGACAAAAGGGGTCAGCCTCTATGCCTTAACAATGTGGTGTGGAGCCCAAAGAATCCAAGGATGCTACATTCAACCCCGGCCTTCCACTCACCAGGAAGGTCTGACTGACATAGTGTAAGAAAACACATTTCAATTAAAAGTTTATCAGCTTAACGTTCAACTTTGAAACATTTAGACACACACGGTATTATAGCAAAGACCCTCGTGATTTTAATGCTGTAGTGTTTTTCGTGGCTAGAATGAAATAATTTAAATCTTGAGGAGGACACAGGTATAGGCTTTAACTGACTGTTTCAATTGCTGTGGTAGTCACGTAGCTTCCAATTGACGATTAAGGGAGGATGTTACTCGTGTTCTGTAAAGCGAGTTCCAGGAGAAATGTTGAACAGTAAACTCTGCCTGAGATGACAGAAAACTATAGCCAGGGAAGAGCAAAACAAGGATGGCGTAAATAGTGATGATAGTCGCAAGATTTTTACTTTCTGCCTTTTGCTTTAAAAATAACATCATGGGTGCACAAATATGAGGTATTTTGTACAATATTGGTTCTTCCACCCAGCACCCCTCGTTCGTACACTAGAATTCTGTGTTGCTGATGGGCTGTTTCTTTGCCAGGCAGGAGATGACTCCAGGGCCACCGGGAGTCCCATTCAAAAAAGCCTTTCGTGTGACTAACCAAACATATAGCTGCTTTGCCCTGGCTGGTGCAGCCCAGTGGATTGAGCGACAGCCTGTGAACCAAAAGGTCACTGGTTCAATTCTCAGTCAGGGTACATGCCTGGGTTGTGGGCCAGGTCCCCAGTAGGAGGTGTGTGAGAAGAAACCACACATGGATGTTTCTCTCCCTCCCTTCCTCTGTGTCTAAAAATAAATAAATAAAACCATTAAAAAAAGACAAAGAAAAAAACATAGCTGTCTCAGCTCCCTGGAAATCCCACTCCTGATCCCCTGGCCACAAACACTCCCTAGTTTTGCTTTTTGAGAGATGTATTTGAGGGATTGCCTCCCATATTTTCACCTTTCTCCATCTCCAAGCACCGGTGTCTCAATGTTTTGACCTACTAGCACACCGGATACATGAATCTAAATTTTGGGAGGAGAGTGTGCAATAGTATGTCGGCATCCTTTGTATACTCCTGCCTCAGGCCCCACGAATGTTAGCAGAACCCTGTCCCCATTAATATATTCTCCTCCAGACACTGACAGCTCCCTTTCTCAGTACTCCGCGTGCCTTCTCCAACACCATGGGGAATGACAATGAGGATGGACAGACAGTCCACGCTCTGGGTTCCAAAGTCTATTGAAATATATTTTTCTCTAGGTGGTCCTGTTATCAATTTCCTATTGAGTTAGAGCATTTTTTCCCCTCTTATTTTCAAGTTAGGCATTGGTTGACATTCTGAATTATTTTGTTCTGAATATGTAAAACATGGATGTTTCAAAGTAGAAACTGTGCAGAAAGGTTAACTCAAAGACAAGTTCACTTTTCTCTTCCCTTCCACCTCCCACTCCCCAGAGGCAACCATTCGAACGAGCTGTTTGCTTGCCCTTCCGGCATTTCATCTTCCAAACAGAAATAGGTAGATGTGCTTTCCTCCCTCGTTCCTTCGTTGTTCAAAATATACCTTACTGCATAACTGGTGCTGCATCTTCCAGTTTGTCACGGGACAAAACGGCCTGGACGCCACACTGTGTCAGCATCTCTCTCAGTCCATCTTTATGTCTGCAGAGAACTCCATGGTTCACTAGTCCTCCATCAGGCACGTTTGGGTTGTTTCTAATCCCGTGCTATTTATTATAAATAATATATATCAATAATCCCATGCATCTGTCACTTTGTAAATGTGCAGGAGTTTCCTATAGATGGATTCCTGGAGGGTCCCTGGATCAAAGAACAAATGGCCATCATTTCATTGGACAGGAGAAACTCTCTTGCATAGAAGCTATATAGTTTGTCCTCGCACCGGCAGTGTGGATGAGTGCTAGTCTCCTAGCAACCGTGCCTACAAGGTGTACTGTCAAACTTTCAAAAAGAAATGCTTGTTCAAGGCATTTGAATTTGAATGTCTCCTATGATTGGTCAGTTTGTTCATCTTCTCAGATGTGTAAAGCCCTATTTACACTTCGTTTGCCTTATTGCTCATTTTTTCCATTTGCCTGTGGTCTTTTTCCTGTAGATTTTAGGAAAGATATTTTTTTTCACTTCTTTTTAAAATTTTAATTCGCGTTCAAGTACAGTTCTCTGTCTTTTACTCCCATACCGGCCCACTGTCCCCAGTGCTCCCCACCTCCCTCCCATTATCACCCCCCTACTTTTTGTCCATGAGTCCTTCATATTTGTTCCTGATTTTAGGAAAGATATTAACCTTTATTTGGTGACATGTTATAAAACATTTTCCCAGTTTGTCATTTGTCTTATGCTTCTTCTTATCGTACCTTGAGCCATGCAAGGTGCATAGGTTTGTTGACTGTTGTATAATATGTAAATCCATCTCTCCTTTTGTGGCTTCTGGATATTTGTGTCATCATTTAAAAGGCTTTCATCACTCTTAAGTTATAAAGCAATTCACCCTTAATTTCTTCTATTGTCCTTTTTTTGTAAACTTAAGATCTTTGATTTGATGAAAGTTTCCGAGCAGCATTGGCATCAATCGTGATGGGGTTTTTGTTTTGTTTTGCTTTGATTACAGATGCCTACACTTTGCTTAGGTCTCCTATTTGGAGTTTAATTCACCTGCTCAAGGATGAGGAGGTCCTGAGCTTCTTGCCACCCTCATTAATAATGTGTAATTAGCTTTGCCCACCAAACCGTCCAAAATATCCCTCAAGAAAATGTGTCTGCTGTACAGGTTAGCTTCATTTCCTGCCCCCGCCAGAGACCCCAGGAGCCTGAATTCTCTCAGGCACAACCCGTATACTCCTTGACGACTCCTTTATCGTGACATGCACAGGGCACTGAAATGCTTGCACTTCTGCTGACGGGAGAGACCTGGTTCTTCTTGCTGGCACATGTAAAGAATTACATATCAGCAAATTCAGTAGTATGTCATCAGTTTATTAGTGGCCCGTTCCCATGGAAGAGAACAGGACTGGGTAGAATAGGGGGTGAAAGGCAAAGTTTCAGGGCAAAGCAGGGAGACAAAAACAAGAGCAGCTGAAGACCAGGGTGGCAAGCCCCTGGGCAGCCTGA
>PVKM010032412.1:0-16407 GCA_004027735.1 Carollia perspicillata
ATGATCAAAAATATGAACACTAAAATGACAACAAACTCACAACTATCAACAACTGAACCTAAAACAAAACAAAAACAAACAAACAGAACAGGAAGAGAATCACAGAAACGGAAATCACATGGAGGGTTATCAGTGGGGAGGGGGAGGGAGGAGAATGGGGAATAAAGTACAGGGAATAAGAAGCATTAATGGTAGGTACGAAATAAACAGGGGAAGGTTAAGAATAGTGTAGGAAACGCAGAAGCCGAAGAACTTATATATACAACCCATGGACATGAGCTAAGGCCGGGGGTATGCTGGTGGGAGGAGGTGTGCAGGGTGGAGGGGAATCAAGGGGAGAAAACAATTGGGACAACTATAATAGCATAATCATAAAATATACTTTAAAATTATATATAAATACAAATGTGTGTATATAAACTAATGTACAAGTATTCATTAATATAATAAGCATTATAAGAAAGGAGGTCTTAATAAACTAAAACATATAAAAAAGTTCAAGTGCTGAAAAGGGTGTTCTGTAAGAATTATAATAATTTGACATCTTGCTTTATTTAGACATTTTCAGATATCACTCTATATACAGTTAAGCCCTCACATCCTCCTAAATTCTAAATAACAAAGATCAGTCATGCAAGAATCAAGAGGTATGTAGTATGTACATATTCTTATATTATTTGTTATCATAATTTAAATTACTCAGCACAGTTACTCAATAGCTATAATGTAAAATATTTCATGCTGGTATACAAAGTATGTAAGACATAGATTATTAGCCACAATGATGTGACTAATTGCTGAGGATGGCATGCATGCACGTACATGTATACATGTATGTATGCACCTGCATGTGGAAAATGTCATATTCCATGAGTCCTCCTTAAATGCAGCATGGCTAGCCAAGTTAAAAACAAATGTCAATTGTTTTCATATTAAAAAAAACACTACAAAAGTTAGACTATCATTTAAAAAATACTATTGGAATTCCTGTATTATTATTTTTGCAGGAATAAGTAGGTCTTGGTAGGCATGCTGGCTGGACAGCTTGCAGGGATTATGTGCCTGAAAAATGAATGTTTTATTCGCTCAAATATTCTGGACTTGTTAGCAGTTATTTGTACCTGGCAAATGCTCAGACGCTTAAGCAAATTCTTCCAAATACCTGGGAATACATGAAAGGGAGGTTCTTGAAAGACACAACGCAGCCTCACTTAGACCTGGCAAGACAGCTGGCAGCCAGTGCCCTCCTGGGCAGGCCAGGAAAGCTTGCCTCTGAGAGCGAGCGCTGTCGGACCACACTGCCTGCTCTGCAGAGGCACATCAGGACACGATCTTTTCACCTGCATCAAATGAACTAGACTCTGCCCATGTCTGCCGATGCCTTTCAGTCAATCACCTCTCTGTCACACTAGGGACAACTGTGTCAGTATTTATCTTCATCCACTATTGAATGTTAAAATCTTGAGCTGAACTTAACATTTTCTATGGGACTTACTAAGAAGAAAAAGCAAAGGAAATTTAACTCACCAATAGAATTCTGGACATTAGTATACTCTATGGAGACAGAGATCTTGGTTTTTGAACCTTCTAAATTCCCCAGAGCCACTGGGTTCTCCAGCTTTTCTTTCTGTCAGTGCTTTCCTGGTGAGGTGTGAGCAGAGTGAAATAAATTGCCCTAATAGCTTTAGGAGTGCTGAAACTTTGTACAAAACTCCGGAGGAAGCACAGAGTCCTGTGATTACCAAGAATGAAGTCTTCTAAACTCTGTCAACTTCCTCCGTGGTCACTTGAGGATATGAATTATTCTGAGAGAATCAAGGAGAGGTATCTCTTTTATAATTTTTTCTTTCTGACACATGTTTGCACATGAACCTCTCAACCATGCACTTATTGTCCTGAGTATAAATGCCAGCCAGGGAGGGAAAAAGCAATACTGAAGTGCTGAATGGAACCTGCCATCTAAAAGCTACATTATTTGGAGAAAAAACTAGTAATTAATTGGAAATCAGCCAAAGTACCTGGCAAATAATACTTTGCACATTTGTAGGAGTTTCTATACCACAGGGACAGGGGATAGGAAGCAGCAGTCAGAATCTTGCTCCTCACCTCACACATAAATGAATTTGCTGGTATGAGTTCCAAATCTAATCCTTCTGTTTCTCAATTATTCTTTCAACTTCAACGTCAGTTAATTCAGTCTGCCATTGTTCTTAAGTCTAATATAAAAATAGACATGTTTGATCTAAATCTTGCATCCCATTTTCTGAGTTACAAAGGAACCACAGAAAGAAAACAACATTGTTGTTTATTGAAGTCTATAGTTTCATCTAATTTATTACTTTCTGGAGGACTTTGCCACTGTGTATTTAAGAAATAGTACATCAGTTAAAAATTACAGCAGCCCTACTGGAGCTGGAACAGCCTGTGCTCAGTTTGCTTTTCCTCTTTCAGCGATATCCACACCACCTACCATAACAAACATCGAGGCCTCCTTCAGAACCCCAACACCAAGTAGACATCGTTAAACTTTTAAATTTTATGAATTTAGTTGCTTTTAATGTTAAAACAATTTTTTGTTAGAACTGTAACAGCGATTTCAATAAGAATAGTTTAAAATCGTATTATTCAAATCTCACAGTTAAACAATACCTGTTAAGAAAGTCAAGCAAAAGTTCAGCACCAAATATCGGCCTGAATTATCTCAATAGTACTAGATAATTATGCAATCTGCTAGATAATTTTGCACACTTCACATCTGCAAAATTAGCATTTCAATGATTAGGTCTCCACAACGGAAACAAAAGGATTCCTTGAACTAGGTGGATAGTTGGGCAAAGGGCAACAATGCTGAAGTAGAAACACGAACTGTGAAAAAAAGGCGTATTATAATTTGCATCAGCAATTACTTCCAGTCTTCACTTTACTTCATTATGCATGGCCAGCTTTTAACTATTAGGTTTGTTGATTTTTTGGCATTAACTCACCGAATAACACCATTATATTCATCACACACACAAATACAATTCTCATCTATTAGTGTGTATTAGCTCAGGTAATGGGCATATGTAGGGGAAATTATAGTTTAAGTTGGGAAGCAATAATATACAAATATTTTATCCTAACCCAACTCCAAAATCACCTCATTTTACTAGTAACATGCTGTATCATTGCTCCCCTCACCCCCCACCAATACCACAGAGAAAAGTATTTACTTACACTGCACGATGAGCTGCACCAAGGCCTCTCTCGGTTTCACATTAAAACCGTTGTACTGGCTGGTCTGACATCTGTACATTCCTGACATTTCCCTAGACACATTCACAATCCTCAGTGTCCCGTCATAGCTCTCCATTTGCATTGACCCATCCGGCATTGCGACTTCTTTATCTGCTCTAGACCAAAGGATGATGGGTTTAGGTTTTCCAGTCACTTGACACTGCAGTTCTATTGTGTCTCCTTCTCTGGTGACCAAAGGTGATTTTTCCTGTGGAACAGTCAGATTGGGTGGAACTTGAAATGGGAAAAAGAAAATTTTTCAAAGTTAGTATAAACTGGTAAAGCATATTCAAACACAGAAAATCAAAAGGAAACAATTTCTGCTGGTTGAAGATGTGTGACAATTCAAATGACAAAAATAATAGAGAAGCCCTTGGGAATAAGTGGCAAATACCCTCCTTGAAATAATTCTAAATTGTTTTTATAGAACACACTTGAATGAGGTCTTCAAACTTTAGCAAAACAAATAACCATTAAATTATACTGTAAATGGCCAATTTATGAACAATCTACGCAATGCCTTGTTATTATCAGTCATTAACTGGGTCTTTAACATCTGCAATTCACAGAAAACTGATCCTGTATGCTGTGGGTGGGGTCAGCCTGTCAGTCTTCTGCTTTATATGCTGCTATCTCTTACCTAAACATACTATAAGAAAAGGTAAGTGATGATGTAGACTTAGCAGGCATGGTAAACACAAGTAGTAGGAAAGGGGGAAAAAAGGACAAACTGTAATTTTTTAAGTTATTTTCTGATGTATTGAAAATATTTATGAGAAAGTTAGGTTGATATTACTGAAACTCACTTTACTGTGCTAGAATATGTATGTATGTTATAATTCAGGACAAAATATAAACTTCCAAGAGGCAATTGCTACCTAACAAATTTTCTTACAAATAAAATCATCTGTTTCATTGGAAGACTTTCATGTTTAATAGAGTGCATATGAATTCAAATGTATTTATGCAATAGAACATCAATAAAAAACATGGACTAAGTTAACTGCCAGGGTAAGAATACACGGAAATACATGAACAAGCCTTCCTATAAACGTAACGTGCTCCCTTTGGAGAGAGTACTGCACGTGGGTGAAAAGGTGGAGGTATTACCTCCCTTGCAGCATCGCTGTGCTCCAGTGTCCAAGAATGAAAGCAAACATAGTTTTTAAATTATCTGTGGATGGATACTGAATTTTTTTCATATAGAAACAAACAAATTCAAGTCCAAAGTGATATGAGAATTAATTATCTTACTATGTATCTTCATGTATACTTTTTCGTTTAATTCCTTCATTTACTTCTTATCTT
This sequence comes from Carollia perspicillata, assembly GCA_004027735.1. Classification (NCBI taxonomy): domain Eukaryota; kingdom Metazoa; phylum Chordata; class Mammalia; order Chiroptera; family Phyllostomidae; genus Carollia; species Carollia perspicillata. The sequence continues at coordinate 4,585 of PVKM010032412.1, forward strand.
AATTAAGTAGTGAAGTGATAAAAAAAGTAGATAAATAATGCATAGCATCTTGGAAATGAGAAAATATAGAATATTAAAACATTAGGTACCACTTTCTATAAATATAAATATATATATGTGTGTGTGTTGTGTGTGTATACATATATATACATATAGACATATATTTATAATACACATGCATATATACATATGTATACACACATATATATGTATATACACACACTAAGAATTGCCATTGACAAAGCATGTATTTAAATATGGCTGCATTTTAAAAACCTGCACGATCAAGTAATTTCACTTAATGATTTCTTCTTGTAAATACAAACAGTTAAATGGTTTTGTTAATTTGTTCCTTTACAAGTAAACCACAAGGGAATGGCGCAATTCTAAGCAGCCTCCTCTAACAATAGGATCAAAAAGAAGCTGCAATATTTACTTACCTTGTATGAGAAATCACTAAGAATAAGAGCAATAACCTCAGCACTTAACATTAATTATGCCCCTACTATGTGCTGGACAAAGTTAGGGATTTTACATTTTCATTTAATTCCATGAATAATCCTAAGGATTAAATATTTAATATTAAAATTTAACAAATGAAAATCCTGAGAATAAGAGAAGAAAAATACTTTGGTAAGAACAAAATTCAAACTGAAGCCAATCTGTAACAAGTGGATAATGTAGAGAGACATGATACCTGAATCAGGTTCTAGTCAACTACGGTGTCTAAAACAGATACCTGGAGTTAGCACCAGACTCCTGTTCACAACTGCTCTACTCCTATGGGCAGACTGGACTAATTTCCCCTGCCCATCTCTTCATCACTGGCTCAGGGACAATAAAACAGAGTCACGGTAGAAGTGCGAGGGTACAAGGTATAACTGACGCACATTTCACAGATTACCTTCTTTATCTATTTTATGTCATATACCTATTTCTATCTTATATATCTATATGAATTGGAATATTTCACAAATATAAACCCAAACTGTTGTTAAGATATAGTAATCCAAATACATACATAAATTTTGGTAAATCTATGTGAAATGAATGAAAAGAAATGATAAATTATGAGATTATTATGTGGAGTATTTTTATTTGAAATCTTCCATCCTCATTGCTTCCCAAAACAAGCTAGGTGACCTTGGCCAAACGTAACCACTCTGAGCACTAACTTCTACACTTTGAAACTGAGAATTTCCATTTTAAGAGCTCCAAGGTTATTAATGTTTGATTACAAGAACAAACAGCAAAGACTTCAAGATAAAAGTGGTGTTAAAGTATTTATTTCATGACTTAATAAGATGATTGTTCAAAGATTTTATTACATTAGGTCATTCTCAAATAGACCCTTGACTAGCTATGCTTTATGTTTATCAAGTGAAATAGTTCAAAAACTCCATTTGTGAGTTTGTTTGTTATTCATTTAGTTAGATAAACTTTCCTCCCTATGCAGTGAAAATTATAGAACTGTAAACCTAAATTTTAATCTAGGTAACTTGGAAAACAAATTTTACATAAATTAGCCCAGTTTTTACAAAACAGCAAAACATAATTAAAATATTGTTCACTTTTCATCTCTTCCATGGAGCTTTTTAAACGTTGAAATTGGAGTTACTGGTAATTATTTCTTTGCAACATTCTTGACCAAGAAAGTTTATAACTTCTCAAAGTTCTTACAGGCTTCTGTCTCTCTCCCCCTGCTTCACATTGAATTTTCCACACTCTGGAATTTCATACTCAATCCTCTTTATTACTCTGTATTTTTCTGGTGTGAGTGCTAGTTTGTTCTCACAAATGTATCCGTTTTATGTGTAGATAATGTGAAGGTCAAGGCTCTTTTGGTTTACAATTGCACCCTATTTCTATATTCCAAAAGTCTTTCCAATCCCCACACTTACAAACCATCTATCTCTTGACATGTTAATTATCAACACACTGCATCTGGTAATTTAAAAAACTGTAACTTTTTTTTTGTTTCTTTTATCACTTCTTTTTGCTCACTACTACTTAACTGTTGCTCTGGTTTCTCAATCAAAAATATCTTATGTCTGCCTATTTCTCTTCATGACTATGCTGATTTCTTAGTATAGGTCATCATTTTCTCTTTTTTTGACAGTGTCCTAATTGGTCTTTCTGTCACCAGTCTAATCCTTCCAAGCCTCCTGTTATCCTGTCATAAATTTTATCATCATGAATGCTATTTTGCTCATGTTGCTATGAAAACTACGAACCTCAATGAGAATGCTGATAATACTGCTTTAATTAAGATAAATTGAGAACAGCCTGGTAGAAATGTTATATAAATGGTGGTACAGGTGCACAATAGAATATGATGCACCCTTTTTAATCATAACATAATAGACCTATATTTATGGAGAAAGATACTTATATTTTTAATGCAAGAAAAGAAAACTAGTAAATAGTATGAACAACTATCACCATTGTTAGTAAATGAATAAAATATGTTACTGAATAGTGTAAACAGAAATATCAATCACATTTTTATATAACAAGTCTTATGCTAATTAATGTTAACAGGGAGTTTCTTAAAGGGGAGAGTATATACCATTCGTCTTCATATAACCAGCATTCGGCACTCTATTAAGCACATAATAGGAACTCAGTAAAAACATTTAAGCACATTAAGACAGCAAGCAGTTGGGCCCTGATTCACAGAAGACAAGGAGACTTACATGCGGAAAAATCTAGAAATGTTCCAAAACATTAACAGTGGCTCTCACTTAACATGGGATTATTGGTAATTAAATTTTCTCTGTATATATCTTTCATTTTTCACTCTTCCACAAACCATGCAATGCATATTAGCATATTTCAGGCTTCAAGAAGCCCAGAGAAACTTAAAATGTTAACGCAACCTAGTTTTCAATGCTTATCTCATAAAACTCCATTTTTAATAACACAAATATATCTCTCTGGACATGAAGCTCTAGGCAACATGGTCCGAGAAATGCTCCTCTAGAATTTCTCACCCTTAAAACACTCGTTCACATTTGATTTTACCAACTAGTGAATGTTAGTTCACTGGTTGAACAAGCAATGGCTTGAACAAGCAATTTTTTCTCTTATGTTCAGCATGTATTCTAGTGGCCCTGACTTCCCCTTATATTGAGATTCTGTTCAAATGTTACCACTTTCATAACTTTTCCTAGCCTAGGCTGAGGTGGTTGCTCACTATTGTACTGTATATTCATTTAACCTGTACTTGTAGCTTTGTTCTATATCTTTTCCCATGTTTACATCTCTGACCAGATAGCTCCTTGAAAGCAGTATCTTAATCTATGTCTAAAATCTGGTGCCCTGCTTTCCTACTTGGCACAAATCAGGAAGGCACAAAATAACTGAGGAAGGAAGAGGGGTAGAAATAGAGATAAAAATAATGAATAAGAAGATAAAGAGATATAAATATAATAGAAATAAACATAATAGATAAAAATCATAAACCTTTTAGAACAAAAGTGAAAAATAACAATAAAATGTAATGGTAGACTTGGCTGGTGTAGACTGAAGGGTAATGGGTTCAATTCCCTGTCAAGGCATATACCTAGGTTGCAGGTTTGATTCCTGGTTGGGGCACTTAGGGAAAGGCAGCCAATTGATGCTTCTCTCGAGTGTTGATGTCTCTGTTTCCCTCTCTTTGTCTGTCTCTCTCTCCTTCTCTCTCTCTTTTTCAAACTCTTCCTCTTTCTAAAAGCAATGAAAAATTGTCCTTGGGGGTGAATTCAGAAAAATAGCATGGCACAAAATTGATATTCAAAAATCAGTTGCATTTTTATATACCAATAATGAACTAACAGAAAAGGAAATTAAGAAAACAATCTCATTCACAATTTCTTCAAAAATAATAAAATACCTAAGAATAAATTTAATCAAGGATGTAAAAGACCTATACTTGGAAAATTATAAGGCACTGAAGAAATTGAAGAAGATACAAATAAGTGGAAGTATATACCATGTTCATGGAAGGGAAGAGTTAACATCATTAAATTGTCCATACTGTCCAAAGCAATCTGTAGATTCAATACAATTCCTATCAAGATTTCAATGATGTATTTCACGGAAGTAGAACAAATATTTCAAAAATTTAAATGGGACCACATAAAGCCCCGCATAGGAACACAGATTTTGAATAATAAGAACAAAGTTGGAGGAATCATGCTATCTAATATCAAACTACACTACAAGCCCATAGTAATCAAAACAGTCATAAAAACAGATGCATAGATCAATGGAACAGAATAGAGAGTCCAGTCATAAAATCACACCTTTATGTTCAACAAGGAAGCAAGCACATACAATGGGCTAGAGATAGTTTATTCAATAAAAGTTGTTGGGAAAATTGAACAGAAACATGCAGAAAATGAAACTAGACCACCTTCTTACACCATACACAAGAATAAATTCAAATTTGATCAAAGACTTAAATGTTAGACCAGAAACCATAAAAACCCTAACAGAAAACCTAGGCACAAACTCTCAGACATTGCTCGTAGAAATTTTTTATCAGATATATCTCCCTAGGAAAGGGAAACAAAATAAAAAATAAACAAATGGGACTTCAAGAAACTAAAGAGTTTTTTCAGAGCAAAAGAAACCATCAACAAAATAAAAAGATAGCCCACAGAATGAAAGCTCATACTTGCCAAGATATCAGATAAGGGGTTAATATCCAAAATTTATTAAGTACTTACAACACTCAACACCAAAAAAACAAGCAACCGAACTAAAAAATGGGCATAGGACCTGAATAGACACTTCTCCAGAGAGGACATACAGATGGCCAACAGACATAGTAGGCAAAACAGACATGAAAAGATGCTCAATAGGCAACAGGCATGAAAAGATGCTTGATGTTGCTAGTCATCAGAGAAATGCAAATTGAAACCAGAATGAGATACCATCTCACACCTGTGAGAATTGCTATCATCAATAGACCAACAAACAACAAGTGTTGACAGGACTGTGGAGAAAGGGCAACCCTTTTGCACCGTTGGTGGGAATGCAGACTGGTGCAGCCACTGTAGACAGCAGTATGAAAATACCTTAAAAATCAAAAATAAATCTACCTTTTGACCTAGCAATCCCACTACAGGGAATATAACTGAAGTAACCCAAAAGACTAATTTGAAAGAACATAAGCACTTCTATATTCATTGAAGCATTATTTACAATTGCCAAAATATGGAAGAGGCCCAAGTGTCCATCAATAGATGAGTAGATAAAACAAAAATGGAATATTTACTCAATGAAATTTTACTCAGCCATGAAAAAGAAGAAAATTCCACCCTTTGCAACAGCATGGATGGACCTGGAGAACATTATGCTAAGTAAAACAAGCCAATCAGAAAAAGACATATAAATACCATACAATGTCACTCATATGTGGAATCTAATGAACAAACTGAACTAACAAGCAAACCAGAGACAGAATCATAGATGCAGGGCAGGTGACAACTATTAGAGGGGAGATTAGGGCATGGAGGGACTGAACAAAAAGGGAAAGGGACTCATGGACATGGACAACAGTATGATGATTATGGGGGTGGGGGAGGGCTTTAAGGGCAGTAAATGGTAATGGAAAAATATAATACATTTTAAAATCTAGGACACAAAAAAAAACAAAAGCAATGCAAAAATGTCATCAGAGGTGAAGATTAAAAAAAAATAAAATGTAGTAATTGTACAATCAGTAGCCCGTACAAGTGGCAGAATCTCCTGAAAAATATATTGTTAGTATAGATTTCAGATGAAGGTCTTGAGATGTATGGGAGTGTATGTTAGAGTTTGGAGACTCAAAAAAAACGGGATCTTATACTTTTCCTTTTCTTTCTCTCTTCATTTAAAGGTTTGGAAAGAGGCTGCACATTTTTTAAAGAGTAAAGTGCTAATTCAGAGACATGGAATTTATTTTGTACATGTTTATTATGTCTTTTATCTAATTAATATATTTGTTAAATATTCAGTTTCACTGTAAAAACATTAAATTAAATTTAAAAATTTTGAAATGTCTGCACTTCATGATGCACAGTTATTCGTAATGTCCTGGCTAGAAAAAAGTTCCTCCTAATAAAAATGCAGAGCTATACCTTCTGACATATAGTGTGTGCACTGCCTTTACTTTGATTTTTCCTATTTGCAATGCTACTGCTAGAGATTCAATATCAGAGAAACTTGAAAAACATATGAGACCAACATCTATTATTCCAAACATAACAAAACAGACACATAATTTGGAAAAACTGGCTTTCTGTCAACTATTCCTTTGCATCACAGACTATAAAATAAAGCAAATAAAACTGCTTGACCTAATAAGTGAGTTTGGCAAAGTAGTGGAATACAAAGTCAATATTCAGAAATCAAAGGCACTTTTGTATACCAACGATGAGCTATCAGAATCAGAAATCTGGAAAAAAATCCCATTTGCTATAGAAACAAGAAAAATAAAGTATCTAAGAATAAACCTAACCAAGGAGGTAAAAGACCTGTACTCAGAAAACTACACAACTCTGAAGAAAAAAATTAAGGAAGACACAGATAAATGGAAACATATACCTACCATGTTCATGGAGTAGAAAATTAACATAATCAAAATGTCCATACTTCCTAAAGTAATTTATAGATTCAATGCAATCCCTATTAAAATACCAATGACATATTTCACAAATATAGAACAAACATTTCAAAAATTTATGTGAAACTATAAATGATCCCCAGTAGCCACAGCAATCTTAGAAAAGAACAAAGTAGAGGAATCACAATACCTGATATCAAACTATATTACAAGGCCGCTGTAATCAAAACAGTCTGGTACTGGCACAAGAACAGACTCATAGTTCAATAGAACAGAATAGAGAGCCCAGAAATAAATCCAAGTCTCTATGGTCAATTAATATTCAACAAAGGGAGAAGAAGCATAAAATGGAGTAAAAATAGCCTCTTCAACAAATGGTGTTGGGAGATCTGGACAGCCACATGCAAAATAATGAAACTCCACCACCAACTTATACCATACACAAAAATAAATTCAAGATGGATAAAAGACTTAAATATAAGTCATGACACCATAAAAGTCATAGAGGAGAACACAGGTAGGAAAATGTCAGAAATCCCACACAACAATATTTTTACTGATATGTCCCTTAGAGCAAGGGACATAAAGGAAAGAATAAACAAATGGGACTTCATCAAAATAAGAAGCTTCTGGATGGCTAAAAGAAACATCAGCAAAATGAAAATGGAGCCAACTGTATGGGAAAATATATGTGCTAATGACACTTTGGGACTAGGGTCTATTCTCCAAAAAATATATAAAGAATTCACGAGACTCCACTCCAGGAAGACAAACAATCCAATTAAAAAATGAGCATAGGCCAGCTGGTGTAGCTGAGTGAGTTGAGCACGGGATTGGGAACAAAAGGGTCGCCAATTTGATTTCCAGTCAGGGCACAATCTTGGGTGTGGGTCAGGTCGCACGTGAAAGACAACCACACATTGATGTTTCTTTCCCTCCCTTTCTCCCTTCCTTCCCTTCACCCTAAAATTAAATAAATAAAATATTTAAAAAATATTTTAAAAAATGGGCAAAGGACCTGAACACACACTTCTCCAAGGGGGACATACAGAGGGCTTCAGAGACATATGAAAGGATGCTCACCATCACTAGCCATCAGAGAGATGCAAATTAAAACCACAATGAGATACCACCTCACACTAGTCAGAATGGCCGTCATAAACAAAATCAATAAACAATAAGGGCAGGTGAGGTTGTGGAGAAAAGGGAACCCTAGTATGTTGTTGATGGGAATGTAGACTGGTGCACCGAATGTGGAAAACAGCATGGAATTTCCTCAAAAAACTAAAAATGGAACTGCCTTTTGACCCAGCAATTCCACTGCTGGGATTATACCCTAAGGATCCTGAAACACTAATTCGAAAGAACCTAGCACCCCAATGTTCATAGCAGCACAGTTTACAACAGCCAATTACTGGAAGCAACCTAAAGTGCTCTATCAGTAAATGAGTGGATCAAGAAACTATGGTACATTTACACAATGGAATACTATACAGCAGAAAGAAAAAAGGAGCTCCTACCATTCATGACGGCATGGGTGGAACTGGAGAGCATTATGCTAAGTGAAATAAGCCAGATGGTGAAAGACAAATATCACATAATCTCACCTATAATTGGAACCTAATCAACAAAACAAACAAGCAAGTAAAATTTAACCAGGAACATGGAAATAAAGAACAAACTGACAGTAACCAGAGGGGAGGAGGCAGGGGATAACAGGAGAAAGAAGGGGAAGGGTTGTCAAGGATCCCTGTCCATAAAGGACCCACGGACAAAGCCAAAGCGGGGAAGGATTGAGGGTGGGAGGAGGGGGTGAGTGGGGCAGGGGAAAGTGGCGGCGGGAAAATAGAGACAACTGTACTTGAACAATGATAAAAAAGAGAAAAATAAGTAAAATAATTTGGTCAAAATAAAAAAACAAAGTGAAATGTTTTCCTTTTCTTATTGAGAAGCAAGCTGAAGCTATTTAATCTTAGTCTTTTCTAGGAAAATGACTGGCTTATTTTTTTTTTACTGAAAAGAATGTGAGAAATGCTAGTTTATCTGAACTATATGAGAAAATATCATGCTGTCTGAAACAAAGACATTAGAGCATGCTTTTTAAGAACTTATTCATTTAAATATATATATTATACTTGTAGTACCACAATAGTAGTCATTTAAACAAAGTATGCATTTCTTTCAATATATTTATTTTAATGTAAAATCATAGTAAGCTAAGTAATAATTAGATTTTTCTGCAGCCCCAAATGAGAGGCTGGAGGGAATTCTAACAAGCAACCCCAAGTAAGTATAGTGCTAATTTAATTATACCTGAATTGAGCAACAGTTTATAATATATATGTATGTCTACAGTAGAATGTAGAATCCGTATTAAAAATATAAATTAATCAGACTTCAGAAAAATTGTGCATTTATGGAAGATGTCCCCAGAGGTGAGATTCAAGAATTTCCATGCTGTGCAGATCTATAGACTTGATGTGAGTTGCATCCCTGGTTTCCCCACTAGTTGAGATGCCGAGGTTAGCAATATCCATGTTTCAGACCATGTAGTATTGAAGGGAAGATAGTCTATCACACTTAACTACTGCTTACACTTAACTTGGACACAGCTTTTGGTGTCCAAGTCAGTAGTTCCCAATCTTTTCTTGCTGTCACATTACACATTAGCTTTGCAAGCATGAGACATGCACATAAATATATTCACAGTATGAAGTTTTGAGAAATCACAAAATTTTACATGGAAGTTAAGAAATGAACAGTTTGTAACTGCAACAATTATCAATGGCACATGAGTAAAAACTTCTCATAATAGAGTATAAGGTAAGTAAGATATGCCATTGCTTAAGTGAAATGTCAACATGTTTGTTATAACGCCATTCATTTTTCTTCCACTCAATATTGGTAACATCCTAATCATTATGCCCCTCACAACTGATTCGAACACACCACTAAGATTTGGAATAATTGTGTTCATAATACTTGAAACTTATAAGAATGTGATGCTCTGTGGCCTTTGGGAAATACTCATATGATGACATAAGGCAAACTTGGTAATTATCTTCAATCTAAAAATACTTTCAATCCAAACCCCCCAAATATTTTTAACCAGTAAACAACTAATTTTCAATAATGTATCAATTAAAATATAGTAAAGCATTCTTGAAAGATCTTTAAGGTGACAAAAGACACCCAACTAGCTAAGGTCTCCTCATTCATTAATTGACTTGCTGACATTTGTTTCCTTTTGGAAACCACAACTGGTAACGAATGATGCTGATAACAACTGATGACACTCTATAGCTCATTTCTCACTAATAGAATAAAGGTTCCAAATACTGTTGTTTTACTATATGCAGGACTTCCCTGAACCATAGTTAATGTAGCAATATACTGCATCACTGCATTTCTTTCTATATTTTCTTCCCACCTATAAATTTGTTACTAAAATCCAACTCATGAGTGTCTTTTTCCCCTCCTAAAAATATTACCATTTCTGAAATAACCTTTCTTAAAAATCCTGTCACACTAACATTCGAATATCTTCAGGAGCCCCTCATTTTCTAGGACAGGTCTAAGTCCCATTGTTTGTTTTCCATCTCACCTGCAAACTGCGATTAGGAGGCATGCTTCTGGACAAGCCCTCTGTTCAGCGTCGGCATGTCTTCTGGCCTGCCGCACACTCTCAGCTCATTCTCAACTCCTCACTCCCTCACTGTCACCCAGGAGTGGCTTTGTCCTCACAATTCCATCCCAATAATTCCCTATTTTAAGGCCCAGTTTCAGTCTTCTGTCTTAAGTCTTTTCTGATTTCTGTATCTTTTATTCATTTTCCAAGTCCCTGAATTACAGTGTATCTCATTTATTCTACAATATGTGTCAGGACAAAATCTCCACTCTTACATATGCACCTAAAACGTCTTGAGGCCAGCACCAGGTTTTATCTATTTTCTCCACAGTTCCCACACCCTGTGACATTTTAAGTATTTTAGAGGCACTTAATTAATTTCGATTTATTTATGAAGCACTAATCAAGGTTACCAAAAAAACAAAGTAAGAAAAGTATTGATAAATTGTCCCATCTTGATTATCCATGGCTTAATTATAAAGTGTATGAATTTCAAGATCATTTTTCACAAAAAATATATTTTTAATTTTTAGAGATCACAAAGATATGTTGTATAAGTTTAGTATGCCTATTAGATTTTAATTTGGTCACAGGACTGACATAGGGAGGTAAAATACTGAAAACATTTGGTAGTGCTGAGGAACTTGGCCAGGTTGTGGCTCTGCTCTATTAGCAGCAAAGAAAAGGCCAGTTGGTTCTACAACAGAATATCCACGCAGAGCCATAAGGGGGGCGGCCCAAAAGTAACCAGAGTTGTCTTCTGGAGGGCAGGCCCCTTACAGTACAGGATTCCCCGGCTACATGAGTGTGCTAGGAACCCATCTACATTAGTGTAGCAGCTGGTGGTAGAATTTGGAAATTCTAAGGGGAAATGTATATGCATGCACACACACACATGCACAATGCTTATTTTTTAAAGAGTTGTGGAAAATCTTGTTCCAATGGCATTGTTAGTTACTTGAAACATATGGGGAGGGGCAGAATCTCAGAGTATAGCAACTGTGGAGGGTTAGTATTGGAAGATGGAGGACACGCAGTGCCATTCAATCGGTAAACAGGTTTGGCGGCGGCAGTCCTGGCTGCTCCAACATCCCTCTCCCAGCAGGTGTTGCTATGGCACAAGAATAGTCTCTGAGGGATTCAACACAACACAATGTATAAGATGAAAAAAACAAATAGAAAATCATTGTCTGTGCGGCATTCCTATTTTCCCTGCTACACGAGCTACAAAGCCAGTTGCAAATACACAGGACCCATCTTGTGCCTCATAAGCAGGTAAGTGAATGGCACCTTAGGCTAAGGTTGCTTGTGTAGAATCTGATTAAGTTTATTTTTCAAGTATATATCTTGAATTATTGTGATCTTCACATTATCTAGTTTTATAACCAAATCTTATAACAAGATATTTTCTAGAATCATTAAAATAAATCTGTATCAACAAGAGAATTTCTAGTGATCTTTTTGAAAAAACATGAAAACACACCTTTCTTCTGTTTTTAACGTCCCCTGACTTATTGTGTATGCATCTTACCTACTGAAGTACATAAACAGACAATGCTCACTGATTAAATATATAAATCTTACATGGGGAAACTTTCTTTTT
>PVKM010032413.1:0-16405 GCA_004027735.1 Carollia perspicillata
ATCTTCCCTTGAGTATTATGAAGTGACCTTCTGGGTCTCTCTTTATAGCTCTTTATTTGAAGTCTATTTTGTCTGATATGAGTATTGCTACCCCGGCTTTTTTTTTTTTTTTCCTGTTTATTTGCTTGGAAAATTTGTTTCCAGCCCTTCACTTTCAGTCTGTGTATGTCTTTTGTCCTCAGGTGGGTCTCTTGTAGGCAGCATATGTGTGGGTCATGCTTTCTTATCCATTCAACTATTCTGTGTCTTTTGATTGGAGCATTTAATCCATTTACATTTAAGGTTATTATGGATAGGTACTTATTCATTGCCATTTTTGTACCTATGTTCTTCTCTGTCTCTTTTCCTTCCTTTCCTTAGAGCAGTCCCTTTAGCATCTCTTGCAGCACTGGCTTGGTGGATGCATATTCTTTTAGACTTCTTTTGTCTTAGAAGCTCTTTATTTGGCCTTCTATCTTGATTGAGAGCCTTGCTTGGTAAAGCAGCCTAAGTTGCAGGCCTCTGGTTCTCATTACTTGGAATATTTCTTGCCATTCTCTTCTGGCTTGGAGTGTTTCCATTGAGAAGTCAGCAGCTAACCCTATTGGGGCTCCTGTGTATGTTACTTCCTTCTTCTCCCTTGCTGCCTTTAAGATTCTCTCTTTGTCTTGGAATTTTGCCATTTCAGTTATGATGTGTCTTGAAGTGGGCCTCTTTGGGTTCCTCTTGATTGGGACTCTCTGTGTTTCCTGTATTTGCGTGACTTTTTCTCTCGTCAAATTAGGGAAGTTTTCCATCATTACTTTTTTAAATAGGTTTTCTATCCCTTGCTCTTCTTCTTCTCCTTCTGGTATCCCATTTATATGGATATTATTACATTTCATATTGTCTTGCATTTCTCTTAATCCCTCTTCATTCTTTCTGAGCCTTTTTTCCTTTACATGCTCATTCTGGGTATTTTTTCTACTTTGTCCTCTAACTTGCTGATCCAATCTTCTGCTTCATCCATCCTGCTTTTGATTCCTTCCACTGTGTTCTTCAGTTCAGCCATTGTATTCTTCATTTCCTCTTGGCCCTTGTTTATGTTTTCTATTTCCTTTTTCATGTTGGTATAGTTTGCAGTGAGCTCATTGTAGTTCTCCTGTAGTTTCTGGTAGTTTATTGTGATCTCCTGGATGGAACTTCCTGATAACCAGTTCTTTGAATTCAATATCTGATAGCTGACTTGCTTCCATTTTGTTTAGCATTGTTTCTGATGCTTCCTCCTTTCCTTTCATTTGGAGAATGTTTCTTTGTCTTCTCATTGTTTGTGAGACTCTTCTTGATAGCTTCTGCTTCTTAAATGGATTTGTTCTGGTTTCCAGGGTTTATGGTGTGAACTGCTGTGGTAGAATGCCTGTGAGAATCAGTGGTGCAGTCTCCTTTGGGTATCCTGGTATTCACCGCTTCCACCTCTTGTTGGTTTCAAACTGGCCAAACCGGTTTTTCTGGTCTTGCTGGCTGCAGAAGGCTGGGGAGTGATTGGTGTAGCATTTCTCCCCTCCCGATGTTCACTCAGCCTGTCTTGCAAGCACTGTCCCAACAGCTAGTCTGACTCTTTTCCCCAATATCTTAGATGTGGGAGTCCTGGTTTTCCTTAGAGCGCTTCTCCCTGGTGGTTATTGCTAGAGGCTGGGGTGCAGGGGCACCCATTTGGCAAAGCTGCCTCCGTCCAGTGAGTTTGGGCCCAAACCCTTCCCAGTGCTACCGGGAGGGAGTCACAGTGCCTTCCCTTTAACCCTGGGGTCTCTGCCCGGCTCCCAAGAAGTTTTCTTATCCCAAGACTTTTAACTTAATTATATCAGCAAACTTCTTTTTATCGTATAAGGTAACCCATGAACAGGTTCCAGGGATTGGAAAGTAGACATGTTCAAGGGGCCATTAATCTCTCTACCACAGTGTGGATCTCAAACACCTCTCTATTAAGTGCAAGCATTTCATTTATTATTTCACTTCATTTCATTTATTATTTCATGCATAACATGGTCCTATAAATATGTATCAAATGTGCACATCTAAAAATTAAGTATTTCATTTCATTTATTATTTCATGCATAACATGGTCCTATAAATATGTATCAAATGTGCACACCTAAAAATTAAGTATTTAATAACATGTAAATAAAACAAAAGGGTCTATCAGGCCCCTAAAAGCTAAAAAAAAAAGTAAAATAAAATCCTTAATTGTACAATACTTATTGACTCAATCGTCAATGTTATGTTCTAGCATTATATATTTTTTCCATATTTTTTGCACAATTGAAATCAGAGTCGACTGACTCAAGTCTTATGAGGATCCGATTTAGCCTGAGAGCACCTGATAATATCCATATTTGTTTAAATTATATTAGTTTTATAAGACTAATGCTAACTTTACAACATTCCTTTTATATTGCAAAAGAATAAATACACAGTAAAAATTATTCAAATAATTTCACAAAGACCACATTATTATGGAAACTAAACTGAAATCTAATAGAAAGAGCATTATGCCATATTTTAAAATGTCTGTTCATCATGATGAACCAAAGTCCAAAATCATTTCATAAAATGTACATTAGAAATGTCAATTCTAATAAGATAAAATTAAAGGCTTTTCAAAATATAAATTGGATCTGTATAGAAATTACAAACCCAAAGTAGATCTTTTTTGTTGTTTTTCTTGGGTTTGATTTTCCAACCCAAGGGATTTCCCAACCCTTTTCTATTGGTCAGAAAGCCATCTGAAACATTATTTCTTTTGTCTGGTAAAATATCACTAGTTTGGGGATGGGGGCATTTATACATGAAACAGCTAATCTAAGACTGTATTTCCTTTAATGCTTAAGAGATAATTATTTGACAAAAATTAACATTACTGAAATTGGTGTGTGCGTCCAAAGAACCTATTTTTTTTATGGCAAACAGGTGATACTAAATAGAACTTTATTTAAATATTCTCTTGGATCTAAATCTAAAAAGAAGTATCTAAAAAAAAGTATCTAAAGTATCTAAATCTAGATGCTTTATTAGAGCACAAATAGATAGTAAACATCTCACTTCATTTGAAAATAATCTTTCTTTTATACACAACTGTAAATGGGGTGGAAAAGTCAAACTTACCTCAGTGGATAGATGTGTGGAGTGCATGGCACACGAGATAACATATATGAAATTCACAGCTTGCACATGGTCATCATTCAATCAATTTTAGCTATTTTTTATTAGTAAGCAATAAAAAACTAGGCCACACTTGTGAAAGAAATATTGACTCTGCTCTTTTTTAAACCCATTAGTTGTCACTCACTGTGGTTTGGGATATTACCTGCCCCACCATTGTTTCCCAGCAGGGTCCTCGAGGCACATCCGCAGGGTGCACAAAGAAGGGGGCCGCAGTGCTGTTTCCAGTGAGGGACTGCAGCGAGGCGTTGTAGGCCTTGATCATGTTGTCTTCCCAGATGGTAATGTTGACCCTTACCAGCTTTTCCTCTTCAATCTAGAAAGCAGAGTGATGGAAACAACAGTGAAGCTAACACAAATTTCAAAGGTATGTCTGGCAATCTTGAGACTGTAACAACGTGCTGAGGCCAAGGACAATCCAGGCACAGGATTTACCTTGTTGTTAATCTCATCCATCAAGGCAAGAATAAATACATACAAGTTGCCTAACAGAAGAGCAAAAATGCGGATCAGTAGCCATTTCAGAGCAATGAGGGGGTGGTAGTCTTCCAATTCAGCAAACAAATCAAACAATGTCGGGCAGAACATCCCCAGGAGGGACATGACCATGTTCATCTATAAGGAGACACAGAGGATAAACTAGGTTAATGGTGTTTAGAAATTACTATTACTTTCCTCCAGAATTTTGCAGAAAATTTAGCTAGATTCCTCTGATCTTTTACTAGATTAAAGAAGATTATCTTGTATATTTTAAAAATTCAATCTTAATGAAACATCACAGAAAATATCAACTCACATTCTCAAGATTTGGTTGTATATGAGCTTGTGTATGTGCCAGTAATAATAGTGTTTCCTAGTATAATGAGGGATGCAATTTACATCACTTTTTATCCAAAAAATATGTATTATTCTACATGGTTACCTACTTTGATATGGTGATAACTTTCACAACAGCATTTCTAAAGGAAATGAAAAGTGGTCTGCTTGAAAAATGAGGCCCGAACTGGAAATACTAATTTGACGATCATCAGCATATGGGCTAGTTTAATAAGGTAGCATGGATGAACCACTTGACATGGGCTCAGGACTAAATGGTGAATTTAGGGAAAGGCAAACTGTTAGGAGAGAAAAAAGAATGTGTTTTACCTAAGAAAACAGAGGGCACTCAGAGGAACAAAAAGAGAACAACATAGCATGATAGCATGATGTTATTGAAGCCACGGAAGCTAAGGGAAGACAATCTCAAAAAGATGAACTGGTTTATAATGCCAAAGGCAAGAGAATGATACAAGAGAGAAGAGGTGAGGGGAGAAAGAGGAAATGAGAGAGAGAGAAATGGGGCAAGGAGGAAATGTATGGTTCTTCTCTCCTGCTTGTCACTGTTATGATGACGTTATTTGGCTAAATTAAATAAAAATAATTCATAGCAGGTACTACTTTTATGATGGGGAAAAAGACTGCCTTAAATTTTTAAAAAAAGATTTCAGGTAATTTTAGCAACTTTTAATAAATACCTGGCTCAAACTGTCACCATTAAACATTTTCTATTTCCCCTGGTAGACTCCATGCTTTGAATGATTACAAGTATAAAACTAGAAAATAATTGTCAATATATTTTTCCATTTTTATTAAGAGCATTATAGAAGCATAATCAGCAGGAGCTAAAAATCAGCATAACATAAAATCAGCATGATATAGTTTCAGCCTAAAGTTGGCAGATCCTGCGCAATCTTATGTAAGGTAAATTTAACTCTGTTCACCAAATTTTATAATTTGGGACTCAGGGATCCCCTAAAATTGGTATTAAACAAGTTCTTACAAAAAGTGACTCTTACTGCTATAACTACTCATCCTTTACTATGGTTCAATTACACAAAAATATAGTCCATATGAACCATGGACCAAAGGAGCATGATAATTTTGCCCACAAATACTATCACAACTATAAGGAAGAATTTTGACCCAAATTTAGTAAAGGCTTTGAGGCTTGTTTGTTTTAAGTAAATAAAATCTCTCTACCAAACGACTCTATTTTATAGGTTTCTATGAAATGTCTGTTGATTTAATCTCTTAAATGAATGGTCTTCCAACTCCAATGTTACTTCTGAAATACCTAGAATATTTTTGTTCGAAACTTTTGTTGTAAGTAGTTATACCATTATCTGTCCAAGATTTTTAAAGAAAATTCTATACTTATGAAGAATTAATCTTTTTGGATTATAAGGTTGTACATAAATTTCAGTATGGGAAGTTTATGCTGCCCGCAGGCTAAATGCACCCAAAGTTTGAAAATGCCCAAGTTGAAAATGGTGCCACATTGTACACCACAACATTTTATTAAAGAGAACAGGCCATAGAAACAACATATGATCGATCATTTTCTGATTCTAAGTATCTACCTCTAACCTCCCTTCTCTGACCTGATAAATGGGCAGATATGCCAAAGAAAAATCACCATCATAATATTTAATTCCTGGCAAAGGTATGGCCTTCCTCATTTGAATAGCATTCAGAGAAAGAGGAAATAGGGCAGAGGAGGAGAAAACAGACACAGCGACTTAGGCTGCTAGTGAAAAACAGAAAGAAGCTCAGACTTGCCCAAAGTAAGGGAGGCAATCTGAATGTGTCCCTAGCATAAAACAGCAATCAAGGACTTGATCACTGCTGCTTCAGAGAATGCAGGCAACAATGGCCCCTTTCAATGACAAACACCGGATCTACAGAGAAATCAACGTAGAGTCATGAAAAGAGTTTGGGGCTTGAAACCAAGACTCCTACATTTTAACTCTCACTTTTCTCCATGGTTCTGTGACCCTGAACACATCACCTAATCTCCTGAGATTCATGATCCCATTTGTAAAATGTACTGCTTGGAATAGATGTGTGTGAATAGATGTGTGTGAGAATATCTCTTCCAACTACAACTTTCCAGAATGTCCCAAAATTGAAAACAGACAGACAGATTTGCAAACTAGGCTGGAATAGGGTAGAAAATGTGAGACAGGGTTGGTTAACTCACAGAGCAGGCTGGAGGGGATAGGTAAAGAGTGGCCTTGCTTAATGTTCCACCATAGAAACATAACCCGCAAAATCACAAATGTCAGGTTCTAAGCACATAGAAAGCATGCAGAGACGAACTTCATTTTTTTCCCACCACCCAAGGGTGTCAGGATCTTGTTGTGCAAATTCCTGGGATCTCTTCACAGCCCAAAAGATGAGGTATCCGCTCCCGGCAAGTGTTAGAAACACGAAGAAGTTAGCGAGGAACCTCAGGAATCTGATCAAGTGAACGTTTTCTTCTACTTGGGCTGCTCTTTCTTCTATTATAGCTTCCTATAACCAGGAAAACCAGAAAAAAAAAAGAAATATCTGAACTACAAAAGTATCATAAATGCAGAAATTAATTTTGCTAACATCAGAATATGAACAATAAAAATAAACTAAATCTGGGATTCTACAAACCAGTGAACATTGTTGTCAAGTGAGAACAAGTGGGAGAAAGGAGTAATTCTTACAAAGTCTGATTGATCTAATAGGATGGTCTTCATTCTAAATTCCCTTTCAGTACAGTTTTTTTTTCATCCTTACCCAAGGTTATGTATGTTGATTTTAGAAAGAGGAATAGAGAGAGAGGGAGAGAGAGAGAGAGAGAGGAGAACATGTGTCGCTTGCATCCTCCACATGCCCTGACTGGGGATTAAACTTGCAACGTTTTGGTGAACCAATGATACTTCAACCAACTGAGCCACCTGGCCATAACCCAGTACAGTTTTTTTTTAAGCTATAAAATAACATTTTAAAGTTATTTTATTTTTTAAAGCTTTTATTTATTTTTATTTTTAGAGAGGGGGAAGGAAGGGAGAAAGAAAGGGAGAGAAATATCAGTGTATGGTTGCCTCTCACACACCACCTACTGGGGAACTGGCCCACAACCCAGGCACACGATCTAGACCGGGAATTGAACTGGTGACCTTTTGGTTTGCAGGCCTGTGCTCAATCCACTCAGCCATACCAGCCAGGGCTAAAATCATTTTTTATATTGAGCAGGGTTCTATTATGTAAAATATCTGATTCTGATTACTAATGGTTGCCTATTTTAAGCCAATGGCATTATTTTATTAGCAAATTTAAAGAAGAAATAGTTCTGTCATGGGTCATCAGATATTTTTTAGCCATAATCAGAATGTTGCCCAGATCTCAATAGGCAGAAATGATAAATTGATCTTTTTTTTTAATTGTCAAGATACTTTGTTGTCTAGAACACATGGAATGGCTCCAATTCAACTCTTAGAAATACAAAGAAAAGCTTCTTGAAGCTGGTGTTTTTACCTTAAAGTTCATTGTGATGGAATTGAATTTGTTGTCTGCTGTTTCAGGATTGCCAATCAGGTAGTCCCAGCTGCAGAACACCTTCCAGCTGAAGTTGAAAGTGTTGTCATCACCACCCCCATCATCACCAATATTTTGGGTCATCCTATAAAAACAGGGAGTTTAATCCAGCAAGCAGAATATGAAAAGAGGAAGAGAGAGAGAGGGTAGGGGTGTTAAACATCATCATAATTATAGGTAAATTGGAGAAGCAATACCTAAAAGACATATTTTCAAATAAGGTTTTTTAATTACCAGAAAATAGAAGTTCATTTTTAATTTTTGTTTTAATGTTTAAACTGTACATTTATGAAGCTTTCAAGATTAAAAGGCCAGTAAGGATTAATGATTTTAACAATTAAATAGGTCATATAAAATACATATTTTTAGTTAATTTTCCTAAACTGTTGTTTTGGCCTCATATACTTGGCTCTTAACATTTTATGGGATAAGGCTCTCTTAGAAATCTAAAGAAACCTATTGGGTCCCTCCCCAGGAAAAAGTACTAGCAGACTCTGAAACTGTTATATACAACTTTACTTGGTTACCAGACACCCTGAAGCTTAGGGATGGACTAACCCAGGTCAGGTCAGGAAATAACTGCATGTTTCAATCCACCCTAGAATCTCCTCCCTAAGAATGATTACACTGAATCCATGAAACTCTCCATGCTCTACAACTTTTTATCAAAAATCGAGATTTTTTACACAACCTTAATGCCAAGTGGTTACATAGATCCTAAGCAGTGATTTAATTTTTTTTGATTAAAAAGTTTAAAATGCATTTACTCTCAATTTTATTTCATTGGTTAGAGAACTATATTTTACTTACTCTACTTCCTTTTCCCCTTATCACTATAAATAGCAAAACTTAAGTTTCATATTATACATGTAAAATGGTCCCATAAAGTTTTGGTTTTTAAAATATCGCAGTGATATGGAACTGAAAAAGAAAGGGGCACAATGACAGAAAGCTGACATCATAGGTTGGCAGGCATCTCTAAGGTCATCTAAATTCCCCCACTGTCCCCACCCCTTATGAAAGTTTATATATTTTAAATGGGCTAATGTGTTATAAAAAATAACCAAATATAATTATTCCTTACATCAATCTATCATTTCATCCTTTGCAAATGGTGTTTATGAGTATTATCATTTATGTGAATTTGCTTTTAATATGTATGCAATTTTGACTACAAAAGTCTATAAACTTCTGATATTGTTAATGTTCATTGCCCTCAAAGGAAGAAAAGAAAGGAGGGAAGGAAGGGAGGGAGGAAAATAAAAACAAAGGGCCTAAAACTGTGGTGACCAACCATCTTGGTTTCCCAGGGACCAAGTAGGTTTCCAGGACATTGATTTTCAGTTCTTAAGGCAGGGAGAGTCCTAGGTCAACAAAGTTAGCTACTCTACCTTTAAACCTCAAAGTACTTTCCCAGGTTTCTATCTCATATTACCTTCCAATGTCCATATTAAGTCATGAAAAGTAGATGTTTGCCACCATTTTGTAGATGAGGATGCTGAGACAAACAGTATGGGCAGGATGCCAAAGTCCATCAGTACCTAACTGATTTTAGAACCCGGACTCCTTTCTACGTTCTTAGTAATATAACCCATAAAGCCACTCATGTTTACTCCAAGGAGATAGTCTATCAGGACAGAGAGGAAGGGGAGCAGGTGAAAAATGATTCAGTACAATCATTTATAGTTCATCAATTCTTTTTCTACCAAGCCTTGCTCTTATGGCTCAGAGTGGGTGGGAGTCATGAATTGCTTTGAAACTGTCTTGCTACACAGGGCAATGAGTTTAAACCACTGGCCAATAAGGTAACAACCAAAGGTCCATGACAGAGGGAAGAAACAAAGTCTGGTTGTTTTAAATAGCGTAACACAAATGACTCCGAGGGAAAATGTGTATGTGGTGCCCTGTAGGTATCCAAAATGGTATCTTTAAGCTAGTCGGAAAAAAGGTGCCATTTCCTGTAGGCTAGCATTTTCCAATATGGTCATCACCAGCAACATGTGGTTCCTGATCACTTGAAATGTGAGCATATAAAATACATACGGCATTTCAAAGACTTACTACCAAAAATTTTTTTCAATAATAATTTTATTTTAATTATGTTAAAATAATAATTTGTATACTGAGTTAAATAAAATATACTATTAAAATTCATTTTACCCATGTACTTATTTAATATAACTACTAGAAAATTTTAAGTGAGATACTTGGTTCATCTTGTATTTCTTTGCACAATGTTGCTCTATAACCTTTAAATTCACCTGTCAGAAAACTATTTCAATGAACACAAAAATCCATTCATGTACAACTGCAAAACCACATGTGACTGCCCTCCCACTGGGGTTCTCAGGTGACCTCAACTCCTACCGTACTGGCTTTGTTGATTCTCTAATAATCCTATGGATTATAGCCCTAACAAAATTATTAACATTTATCCATTACTTACCACCAGCCAGGCATGTTCTCAGTGCTTTTAGGTATTAACTTATTTAGTCCTCAGAGTCATCCTAAGACCAAGGTGTTATTACAACTCTCTTAAAATGGGACACTAGAGAACAGAACACTTGTGCAATTTGTCAAAGGTCTTTTAGTACATGAAAGACCTGTGGTTTGAATCCATGCAGAACAGCTGGAAAACCCACCAGGATACACGGCGTCTACAGAGTCACTGAAAGAAGTTGAGTAACTGGACATACATAAACATGCTCCCCAGTGACTAAGGAGACTGAAAGACCAACACAAAAACAATACTCAGGAGGCCTCAGTAATGTAACTGGCAACCTTGACTTTAGGCTTGCCAAATCAAAATAGTTAAAGACTACAAATGGCTTTATTTGGGAATGTGGTAGGACTTATCAGGTAGCTAGATACCTAATATTTAGGATCTCTCATTACACTTGGACAGTACATAAATATTTTGATGTGGGGTATCTATTAAGGCTTTTTCCATGACCTGAAAGGGCTTGAAAGCTAAATATGACAGTGTTCTTTAGTGGAACCAGTTAAGTATGACAGGAACAAGACACAAAGAATGTCACAGATGGGTCCAGAGCTCCCGCTCAGTGTGACTTGGACCCTCAGGCAGAGATCTTCCCCTGAAATGAAGCAAATGGCCCATTCAGGCTGTGCAGAGTCAAATAAAAGAGTTGGGACATTAACTGACATGTCTCAACTCCTCCTCCCATAGTTCAGAGAATTGGCTAAAGGGTAGGTCATTCACAGCCCCATACAGCTGGGCTAGGTGTCTGCAGTGGCTTTAAGCAGAATATTACAAATACAGGATGGGGAAAAAAGTAGGTTTACAGTCATGTGTATGTGAAACAGAGTTTATTCTTGTATTATTATTTATCAATTATTGTGTTATTTTCCATATGAACAGCTGTAAACCTACTTTTGCCCCAGTCTGTGTATTTCAGACAGGGAGAAGAATGAACCATTGTTCCATCAGTTCCTCAATAAAGTTCTTCCTCATGCTCTAATAAATCCCTTCCAAGACAAACCATGATTATACATTTGATCATGATGAACTCATACAGTGCCATTTGTTTTTACTGCCTTACGCAGCTGAAAACTTTTGGATGAGTGATTATTCTGGCTTTAACACACACACATACACACAAATGAACAGAGAACAACAGATTCTGCCTGTTGAACTGATTCTGCAAGTCACAAACTTCTCTGTACACAAAATGAGGGGTCAGCAGCTGTTTCCCTGTCTTGTTTGCAACACTGATTCACACTTTGAAGTACAAAGAGGCACAATATAAAAATATGCTTAAACCCAGGATGGGCAGGCAGCCATCAGTGCAGCCCAGCAAGATGAGCCAAAGGCCTGTGTTTGTGTTCAACTCTTTTGTTTGGAGGATGTAGCAGTCTAACATTAGTGTTGGTATTAAAATAACATTTTATCTCACAGACTCTGCATCCTCTAAATGTAAAACAAAACAAAAAAAAAAACTATATCCATTCTCCTAGTCGATTCTGGAAATCATTGCTTGCTTCACAAGAAACCAATGAAACTTACGCTTTAAGGACAACCAGAAAGCTGTATCCAATGCACATGATCCCCACCAGAAAATAGGAGAGCGGCATCCTGAAATTCATCCATCCAATTGTGCGTTTATTGTCATAATAGCCATAAAAGAGGACGGAATATTGCGCCAAGCCCTAAAATCCAACAACAAAGCCACTTAGCAGATGTTGTATAGAGCAATTCAAAAAAAGATAAACTTTTAAGAGAAATAACATTAATTTCCAAACTTGGGAGATGGCTCTGACAGGGGCCCTATTGTTTTGCTTCACAGAGTGAATGTTTCAGCTGTCACATTGATTGGCAGTCTCTTGGTTTAGTCAAAATTCAGGGACTTCTAAATAGACTCAATTTGTCATCAAATATAGGTTTTCTCAGCTGTAGGGCCATTACCATGGAATGTCCATTGACTGAAATATCAAAACAGAATAGAAATAGACTCATGGATAGAGAATAGACTGACAGCTGTCAAAGGGGAGGGATTATGGGTTTTGGTGAAAAGATGAAGGAATTAAGGAAAGAAAGAAAGAGAGAGAGAAAGAAAGAAAGAAAGAAAGAAAGAAAGAAAGAAAGAAAGAAAGAAAGAAAGAAAGAAAGAAAGAAAGAAAGAAGGAAGAAAAGAAATGAAAAAACTCATAGATACAGATAACAGCCTGGCGGTAACCAGAAGGGAAAAGAGGTGAGGGAGGTCGAAGAAGGAAAAGTTGGGGATAAATGGTGATGGAAGGAGACTTGACGTTGGGGTGGTGAACACACAGTAAAATATACACATACTATGTTATAGTATTGTACAACCGAAACCAATATAATTTTACTAACCTATGTTACCTCAATGAATTCAATTTAAAAAACTTCATAATGTCATTAGATCTATAATTTTAAGAGCTTTGCTTAATATGGGGGGAGGGGGGAACACGCTTCCCCAGGTTGTTATGGCAGGTTTCCCCTTCCGGCCACAGCCACGGTTAGATTGGTTCTCTTGAAACACAGAAGCTCTTAGTCCAGATGAGGAACAGGTGAGATGACACTGGAAGCAATCTGCACAGCCTTCTATTCATCGAGACCATTACAGCATTCTCTCCTAACAAGCATGTTTATTTATGTAATTACATGCTTTTTTCCTAAAAATCACCCACTGGAGTTAGAATCACCAAAGCTGCTGCATGGAACATACAGAACATTAGCATATTCTGATGCTGCTTCCTTTATAGTATTTTCATCTTTCTCACCTTCTCTTGTCCACTGTGTTTTCCACTCTCAGCGTGAAAGCATTGTTTCTGTATTGCTATACATCTACTTCCAGAGCTCTCCTCTGATTTCATCCCTCTGCAATAACGTAAAGTTACTATACTATGCCTTGTAAAGTGAGGAGACAATAACTTGCTAGTGCGGGGCTTCCTCTTCACTTGGTATGTCACTCTCGAATCTTAGAAAATCCAACTGTCTGATTTTAACATCATTTATACCAAGCCAGGGACTTTGAAAACTACTGTCGAAGAAGGGAAGAGAGGAAGTGGGAGGGGGAAAGGTGGAAAAGAAGGAGGAAGAAGTGCCCTGGATGCTAATTTCCAAAAGGAAGAATTAAGAGAGGTAATTTAGAAAATTGCCTTAAACAAAGATTGTGCCTAGCTGAAATCAGAGGCCAATAGAGATCTAGAAAAATTATTGCTGTCCAGATTTGCAGCAAATTTGCTCCCCCTCCCCTGCTAATTCTTTATAAGAATTAGTGGTGTGGGGGGGAGGGGGAATCTCCAGAAAAATCTCAGAAGAGCTCATGGGCTTAAGTAGGATCAGGATGGGATAGGAGGGTTATAGATAAAAGCCAAAGTAGTTCCTTGCACCTTATCTGGCTGTATCTTCATTTTTCAACTCAAGAAAAAAATAAATCCAACCCTAAAAGACAATTTGGGGCTAAATAACTAGTAGAAACATCAAATAGGAGAAGCGAATGGCTTAATCTTGTGCCCAAGATAGGAACCCAAATAGACCCAAATGGGCCAGCAGGCCAAGACCCAGAAATCTCCCCAGGAGAATAATCATTGGGAAGATTTCCCTGCACTTGGTTCCACAACATATTCTTCTTTCACGTTTATCTAGATAAGGTCTCTGCTTCTTCTCAGCTATTTTAAACCCAATCTCCTTTTACCCTGTCCAGAATCTTCAAACCGGTCCTCTTGTCCCTGGGGAACAGTAACTAACAGAACCTGGAAAGTACAGGGACTTGGCCCCTTGTCTAGTTTAGAAAGATTCTGATCTACTTATTCTTTCGTAACTGTAAGGCATTCATTTTACATGCTCCTCTGCTATTCCCTGTAACTGACCCTTACCTCCTATCCTTGTTCCCATCCTGACACCTGGTGATAAGGGTTGCAGTAATAACACCAGTCAATAAGTTTTGCTGAGCACTTAGCATCTGCAGAAAACCTGACTTCATCTCACAGAATCCTCACAAGAACCCAATGAAGTGTCTACTGTCAGGGGAAACAGTTTTCCTCAACTTTCGATGTGCTCTTTCACATGCAGAAGACCCATAAACTTACCGCTCCCAGCCTCTCTCCATTGCCTCCTGCTAGCCCCAGGCAGGAGAGACCATCTGAGAGCAGAGTGGTGGGTGGACAAATGGGCATGACATGGGCCACCGCTCTGCCTCTTCCTGAGAGAGCATGGGCTGTGCTCTGCCCTGCAGGGCAAGGCCTTTTCTAAGCTAGGGCTGCTGGGCAGAAATGCCTCGCTGGGAGGCCCATTTGCCCATAAAAACACACCACACTATTTAATATCTGTTTTAACAATAATAAGGTGACATGTTGACCTCCACCTCTGCCTTACTTCTGGTTAGTGCACAAGCTGGTTGGATGGGGGGGGGGTGTTTACCACCCCATCCCCACATACACACCTCCCTGCCCAATTCGGATGAAGAATCTGAGCCTTACTGATGTGAAGAAACTTGTGCAAGTTCATGTAGCTACTGAATGACTGAGTCTGAGCTTGAACTGGGTCTGTCCAATTCAAATCTTCTATACTTAACAACCATGCTATATTGCTTCTCCTGTTTTCTTTGCCTCCCAGGCCTTGTGTCACGCTGGCTCCTTATCTTCCCAGTAAAACAAAGACAAGGAAACACTACCAACTCAGCAGGGACTTTTGACCTATACCCCTGGATCAGTCCCTGGTGGTGCCAGGTCCTCTTGGAAAAGACCCAGGTACCCTTCTTGCAAAGATTTCAGACGGCCTCATTTCCACACTTATAAACATTACAATCTGACATCTTCATCTAATTCACAATGACAGTATGAGGATTAAAAGACACCTCCAAAACAACATGACAGGAAAAGCATAACAAGCATCTGGTGAACTTGTTAGGTTAGCACAATAGCTACTGGGGCAGCCAGCTCATCTGGTGTATGTACCATTCAACATATGTTCAGTGGCTGGCACTTCATAAGTGTTAGATTATATCCAAAGTGGTAAGGGTCCCGCTTTTTTTGAATCCTGATTATTTTACAAACGCTTCTTCAGTTTATCTGTTGCTACATACTCAGTTAAGTGAAAGAGACACTATTGAAGAGTGCAATTTGAAAAGCTTTACCCAGTCCATTTTGGGGAGTGGCTTTAAACACAAGTTGAAAGGCTTATCAGAGGAACGCTCCTCTCCTTCTACTCAGTTGGCCCACCACACTACATGCATTTTTTTCTTTTCTTAAAACTCCAACAGCAGAGATCTAGAAGTGACTAAAATAGCAAGGCATCCTAGCCCAGCCAAGGTTCTATTCAGTTTCTATGTCGGCATGCATGGCTTTCCATGTGGGAGCTCTTTCCCACCCCAAAATCTGTGTCAGAGAAATCAGAGCCAGAGCCAGGTTTCAAATGAGCACAGTAAAGTCCTGTCCAAGTCTGGGTTCCATGCTTCTGCATCATCAGAAGACTCTCCCCACCTATTCTGATCATTTCCTCCTCCTCACTTACAGTCATCCCTCCTCCCCAATTCATCTGCAACTAATATTGTTCTGGTATGTATTTCCAAGGGACTCCTTGAAAATAAAACTGCATTTCAACTGATGAAATATTCCTGAAAGATGTGTTACTCCATATATGAATCATAAAATTCTCTCTTCTAAATGTGGTCAAGATAATAAGACATGAAGGAACTTAAGATAACAGATATGTCTGAGAGGAGATGCTCTCATTGTTAGATCGTTACTTTAAAAAAGAAAAACTTTTGATGCTGGTAAAATAAAGTACTGAACTACTATTCATTAACATTCAGAATGTCTGTGACAGTCTCCCTTGAGAACAGACCTCAAGGAAGAGACATGGCAAAAGTAGGCAGGGCAGGGAAACTGGCTTTGAATGATGTGTTAGAGTAAAACAATTTGGCATTAAAGTCAGCCACATTTTGGCTTGAATTTCAGTGTCTCTTCTAACTATAAGTGCTGTCTTTGGCAAACTAACTTCTCCGAGTCCCAATTCCCTCAACTACACAATGATTATTGATCATTATCTTGAAGGGTTGTTATAAAATGTAGTATGTGGGCCTGATTAACACAATAAAAGGTGTTAATTTTCCCCTCCTGCCCAGAAGAGCTTTCCCCACCTCCCACATGTATGCAGACAAGCAGAGCAGGGGAGGAAAAGTTGATGTACCATTTATCCACATGCAATGTACAAGATGCCCTCAAGCTGGAAAGCTAAATGCATTTCCCTTTATTCACAATTCGAATCTTTACCCATATGATCTCACTGTGTGATATCAGCTGAAGCTCCTTCCAAATTCCACCTCAGTTCTTCCCTCTCTTTCCCTGACAAGAATAT
>PVKM010032414.1:0-16411 GCA_004027735.1 Carollia perspicillata
AATGGGAAAGGAGATGGAAGCAGAAGCAGAAAGGCCCTGAAGCAAACATGGAGACCTGGCCAGCTACCAGAGATGACAGCAGACATGATGAGGATGAATTTCATTTCTTAGAGGAGGAAGCACCATAGCTGGGCTGGGATCACTGGAGGTTGTTTAAATACTGGAGAGCAGCCACAGCACGGGGTAGGAGTGAGGGAGGGCTGGCAGGAGGGGATACCAGGGGTCTAGCTCTTCCTCAAAATTCACAAGAGGAAGCTTGAAAAATCATTATCTCCTAAACTCTTTAGTGCTTGAAATTGGGGCAGGCAAAGAAAAGGGGGAAGCAAGACGGAGAAGGGGCCTAAGGACAGGAGAGTCTATTCTCTGGGCCCCTGACTCAGGATTTTGTCTCCTGGGTCCCCAAGTCTCAGTTCAATATCAGCAGCACTTTCTTCAATCCTCCAGCCCTGCCCTCTCCCTCAGGAAGTTGGGCCTCCATTCTTGCCCCCTTACCTGACTTTCAGAGATGGAAGCCTCATAATAGTCCAGGATGTCTGTCACAGGAACAGCAGGGAGTTACCCTCCCCCACCCCCTGCCTCCCTGGCCACCCCAGCCATCAC
Organism: Carollia perspicillata; assembly: GCA_004027735.1. Classification (NCBI taxonomy): domain Eukaryota; kingdom Metazoa; phylum Chordata; class Mammalia; order Chiroptera; family Phyllostomidae; genus Carollia; species Carollia perspicillata. Next base: position 601 of record PVKM010032414.1, read on the forward strand.
CTTGCCTCCAGCTGTCCAGTAAGGGAGGAGCTCCTCCAGCCAAAACTGGTGGGCACTGAGGAGGGACACTGTGGGGATGACCCCTGCCTGAGGCTTCTCTTGGACCGAATGATCTCCAGGCTCCCAACCAGCCCCCAGTTTCAGTAATTGTGCTCACAGGCCCAGGCCAGCCTTTTCCACCACTGTCCCTTGGAAAATTGGGACTACTCACCCAGTAAGGCCTGGAAAAGGTCACTGTGCAGCACTGTGAGGAAAGAGGGTGCCCATCGCAATAGTGGGGGGGCCAGGAGCCAGAGGGCTGACCTGGGAGCTGGTAAAATGCAAGTGAGGGCAGATTGGGACAGGAAAGAGACAGGCCAACCTACGCACTCACCTCATCTTCCCAGCCTTTGCCCTTTCACCCCAGGCTCTGTGGAAGGGTTCAGGGAGAAGGATTCCCAGAATTTCAGCCCCCCACTCCACCCCTAGGCCTCTCCTCCACAAGGACTCCTGTTTTTCACCTCTTGGTCTTTCCGACATCTCTCTTTTCTCTTATTTTAATCTCCCTGATCCTCCAGGATTAAGGCTGAGCCGTCTTCTCCCCGCCCAGTTCCAGCTGTGAGGTAAAGCAGGCACCCTCTGAACCACCCAGATGCCCTATCCTTCTCCAGGTCTCCGGGCACCACCACCATCACCTCGCTCCGCACACCCTGGCCCCTTCCCGAAGCGCGGCACTCCTTAGCTACACCTTCCTAAGTGCCTGAGGAAGAGGGTTGCCCCCAAGGAGGCTCCAAGAGCTCAAACATAAAAGAAGCTGAGCCCAGCTCTCTTTCTCCTCCTGGGCCGTCCCCAGTGGGAATGGCAGAAAGAGGGACATAAATGGCCTGGGACTTATTGACCTAAGGCTAGAGAAGTGTAGGAGAGGGAAGAGACATGAGAATTCCTACAGTTCCTCTCAGACCTGGGAAAAACTCCACCCGCACAGAGATCTAACCTGAGCACAGTCTCAGGAAGAAACAGAAGGCAGGCAGAATGAGGTGGTTGTTGAAGAAGGTCTGAGAGGCCTGAAGGGGAGGCAGTGAACCCCAGGAGAAAAGATCCTGCTAGGTCTCAAGAGAATACGTTTGGGACATTCGCACACCCGTTTGAGTCCCCCAGCCCACCATTTCCCTCCCTCTTGTAGATTTCACAAGCGACACCAAAGAGTCTTCTTCCCATGCCTCTGCCTCTGGCATCTATCCTATACTTTTGTCTTCCTTCCTTTCTAACTCCACCTGGGAAGTTTTCCTTTCAGGCTATCCTCCATCCCTCTGGCTGCAGTTACCTAAGCTCCTTCCTCTTCAGTCCCGGCCTATCCCATAACCCCTTTTGAGGACTACACTCTAGTTCGGACAGGCGGGATGAAAGAGTTTGGGGGAGACAAGGGACGTTTGGAGATCACCCTACGTCAACCAGAATGCTGGGCTCCGGGTCGGGGAGCTCCGAGACTACAGCTCCCAGCATGCACCGGCAGCCGGAAGCTCCGCCCACCTCCCGGTGCATTGTGGAGGATGATTCAGGGGTTGGGGGCATCCCGACTTTGGCAGAAGAGACCTGAGCGCTAGGTCAACGTTCAAGGCAGCGGCGAGTGGCGGCCCGAGTGGTTCAGAGATGCAGGCGGCAAGGATGGCCCCGAGCATGGGGCGCCAGTTGCTGAGGTTGGGGGGCGGAAAGTGTGTTTGTGTGCTAGCAGTGATGGGGGCAGCGGGCCTGGGGACCGGGCCAGGACTGAACCCCAACTCTCCACAGCTCGCGGCCCTGTGCTCTCCTGGGGCAGCCCCGACCCTACCCAGTCAGACGACCCTATGCCAGTGGGGCGGCTCAGGTGAGTGACGACGACCTTGGAGCGGGGAGCTTGGTCGGGGTGGGTTCCCGCCTGGGCTCCCGCGTCCCAGCCGCAGCCGACAGGGGTCTCCCTCTTGGTCCCTGTCACCTGCCGACCGGCCTGGCACCAAAAGGAGGGGAAAGGGCAGGCCGGGGTTTGGGGGGGGGGGGGCGGGGTGTGAAACTAGGGGAAAGGTCACCAGCCTTGCCCTTCCCGGCACCTAGCTCTTCCCTTCTGCTCTCCTTGGCATTTCGGCAGCCCCTTCCCCAGCCGCGGTAACTATCCCTTTCCCCAGGCTGTTCTGGACAAGTCAGATGCGGTCTCCTCTGAGGTTTCGACCCAAGAAAAACCAGCCAAGGCGGTATGTGGCCCCCGAGGCCGGGCGGAGCTTCAGCCGGGGGCAGACCCACCCCAGCCAGCTCCCTGAAACCCCCTTCTCCTGTTGCAGGAATCCAAGTCCTTTGCTGTGGGAATATTCAAGGGCCAGCTCACCATAGATCAGGTGTTCCCGTACCCGTCAGGTAAGGGAAGGGGTAGTCAGAGCTGGGCGGGGGTGGGGCAGGGCAGGTTCCCCTGACCACCTGGCCTGACCCGCCTGTCTCTGCTCCCTCGCAGTGCTTAACGAGGAGCAGACACAGTTTCTCAGAGAGCTGGTGGGGCCTGTGTCCCGGTTCTTCGAGGTAAGGAATGTCTGAGCGCCTGGGGAATAGAGAGCTTGGTCCCCAATGGGGTGGTAGAGATGGTAAGGACCTTTAAAGGAGCCTGGATGTGGGATCCTGTGCCTTCCCCAGGAGGTGAATGATCCTGCCAAGAATGACTCGCTGGAGCGGGTTGAGGAGACCACTATGCAGGGCCTCAAGGAGCTGGGGGCCTTTGGTCTGCAAGTGCCCAGTGAACTGGGAGGTGTGGGCCTCTGCAACACTCAGGTGAGGGACCCCACCATCGCTTCCCAACGTCCCAATCTCTAGTCTGCTCAGCTGGCCAGTTTAGCCCCTTCCTCACAGTTGGAGTTAAGGTGTCTGCCAAGCACCTGCCCTGAGGGCCTGGGGATGTTGACTCCCCCCGTGAGTACATGTCCTTTGCAAACACAGCACAGAACTAAGTAGCAGTCCCCTAGGGCTGTGGACCTCACCCAGGTTCCCAAATCCTAATGACTATCTAAGGTGGGAACTACCTGACAGGGTAGGAAGCCACCAAAACCTGGGATGGGCACCAGCAAGCCAGTGTACTTCTCTGCTGTGATCCCACTTCTCACCTGGGAATGCCCGGGTCAGGCCCTGCCCTGTTGGCCACCTTCCCAAGGGCAGGTCAGCACGGCCAGTTACAGCAAATGCCTGCTTCCCCTCCAGTACGCCCGAATGGTGGAGATCGTGGGCATGCATGACCTGGGTGTGGGCATCACCCTGGGGGCTCATCAGAGCATCGGTTTCAAAGGCATCCTGCTCTTTGGCACAAAGGCCCAGAAAGAAAAATACCTCCCCAAACTGGCTTCAGGTAAGGCAGGACAATAGTCCCAGCTATTAGCAGTGTCTTGGGCTTGGTCAGGCTTATGCCACTTAGACCACCACATAGTTGGACATGTTGGTTGAGGGAGACTCTGGGAAGGCACGACAGGGTACTGGTAGAGAATTAGGAAGAAACTGAATATTGCCTGCGGTACTAAGGGGTAACTTGGTGGGGATGGGGGGTTGGCACTGAGGGGGCCTTTGATGTCCATGAAGATCCAGCGATGGGCCCAGTGTAAAGGAGCTCTTGTCCAACAGGGGAGACTATTGCAGCTTTCTGTCTAACTGAGCCCGCGAGTGGGTCAGATGCGGCCTCCATCCGAACCTCGGCTGTGCCCAGTCCCTGTGGAAAATATTACACCCTCAATGGAAGCAAGATATGGATCAGGCAATCTTCCTCCCGTTTCTCCCCTCCTCTTCACCTCTGCCCAATTCCAGGCCACGCTGCTGTCCTCCACGCCCTGACTGCCCTCGTTTTTCCACAGTAATGGGGGCCTGGCAGAGATCTTCACAGTCTTTGCCAAAACACCAGTTACAGATCCAGCCACGGGGGCCGTGAAGGAGAAAATCACAGCGTTTGTGGTGGAGAGGAGCTTTGGAGGTGTTACCCAGTGAGTGGGTTTTGGCGGGGGAAGAAAGGTTAAGCCAGGAAGGAAGGCAGTACTCCAAGGAGGAGTGCTGGAGCTGATGGCTGTCAACAGGGCACTCTGGGGGTGTGCGCAAAAGCCAAAGCAGTGGGACAGTATATTCTTGTTGGAACTAAGACATAGGGAACAGATCTAAAGCTTTGGCTCCAGCAACCAGTGAGCCCAGCACATGGCAGCCGGAGGGAGCTGGGTCTCCTCAGCACTCTGGGCAGGCAGGGAACTGCTGCCTGCAGGCTGGGAGTAGTTCCTCCTGGCTGGAAAGGAGTGAAGGGGCAGTTTTTCCTGCAACTTGTTGAACACACCTCTGCTTCTCTGCCCTGCCCTGCCACAGCGGGCCCCCTGAGAAGAAAATGGGCATCAAGGCCTCCAACACAGCAGAGGTGTACTTTGATGGAGTACGGGTGCCATCAGAGAACGTGCTGGGCGAGGTGGGGGGCGGCTTCAAGGTCGCCATGCACATTCTGAACAATGGAAGGTTTGGCATGGCTGCAGCCCTTGCAGGTACCATGAAGGGCATCATTGCTAAGGCGGTGAGTACCCCACTTAAGTCCCTAGTTAAAAGTCCAAGTCACACTGGGTCCCTCCCTGCTCCCTTGCAGGCACTCCCTCCACCAGAGACCCCTCCCCCACCAGCAGCTCTAGACCTGCTAACTTAGGTCCCCATCCAGCCTAGACTGAACTCTTCTTGACTGTAGCCGAAGCCCAGCCCAGCTCCTCTCCTGCGATGAGAAGAGAAACACAGTGGGACACAGGTGCCCTTTTCCAGGTGGATCATGCTGCAAATCGTACCCAGTTTGGGGAGAAAATTCACAACTTTGGGCTGATCCAGGAGAAGCTGGCCCGAATGGCTATGCTGCAGTATGTGACAGAGGTGAGAATCCTCCCAGGTTCCTCCTGTGGCCTTCTTCTCGGTTGGGTCAAGACTACAACCCCCAGCAGCACCTGGGGCAGTGGGTCTCCAGCTTTACACCAATGCCCTAGGGGATGCGGGGAGGCATAGTCAGCTCAGCTGCTGCAGAAGAGGGAGAGCCATGCTGATCTGCTGAGGTGCTTTCCAAAGGTACCTGAAGTTTATTTTATGCCCACACCCACACTTGGCTTCTTCACCCCTTTCAAGAAGTCAAATGCCTAGAAGCCCCCAATGAACTGACTCAGGGGACAAAGTATTTCAGTATCCCTGACGTGGAGTTAGGTTGGGCAGATCTGGTCTTGGGGATTTGAGTGATTGGGTCAAATCTGATGCAGGCCTTTTCATTCCCATGTCCCAACCACGCAACCTCAGTCCATGGCTTATATGGTGAGTGCCAACATGGACCAGGGATCTACGGACTTCCAGATAGAGGCGGCCATCAGCAAAATCTTTGGCTCGGTGAGGCTCCAGGCCTGCAGGGAGGGATACCCAGTTTGGGAGCCGGCCTTCAAAACCAATCTTGCATGGTTCTTTACCCCCAGGAGGCAGCCTGGAAGGTGACAGACGAATGCATCCAAATTATGGGGGGCATGGGCTTCATGAAGGTACCGGATTGTTTTCTGCGCTTGGGCTGTTCCACAGTTGGGCTGGGAGGAGTCGGAGACACGTTCGGCTCAACCGGGGTGTGGGATTTGTCTTTCCCCATGCTAGGAGCCTGGGGTAGAGCGTGTGCTCCGAGACCTTCGCATCTTTCGGATCTTTGAGGGAACGAATGACATCCTCCGGCTATTTGTGGCTCTGCAGGGCTGTATGGTGAGGAGGAGAGAACTGAGGGGAGGAGGTGGGGAGGACAGGGAATCCTGACTGTGGGACCTCCTCCCCACAGGACAAAGGGAAGGAACTCTCTGGGCTTGGCAAAGCTCTGAAGAATCCTTTTGGGAACGCTGGCGTCCTGCTAGGAGAGGCAGGCAAACAGCTGAGGCGGTAAGCTCAGGGGCTGCAGCAGGGCAGGGAAGTGTATGGCAATTAACCACTCACTTTTTCCTTTCCTCTAAGGCGGGCAGGGCTGAGCAGTGGCCTGAGTCTCAGTGGCACCATCCATCCAGAGCTGAGTCGGAGTGGTGAACTGGTAAGTAGTCAAGACTCGGGGAGGACTGGGGGACGGCCTGCACCAGGAGCTAACGGGGTTATGCCCCGCTCTGAGCCCTGAGCCCCCTCCTCATCTCTTCAGGCAGTACAGGCTCTGGAGCAGTTTGCCACTGTGGTGGAGGCCAAGCTGATAAAACACAAGAAGGAGATTGTCAGTGAGTGAACCCTACCACATTCCCACCGCCCTCCTTCTCCTCTCCCTCCGACTAACACCCCTCCCCCCATCCCATCTACCTGACAGATGAACAGTTTGTGCTGCAGCGTCTGGCAGACAGTGCCATTGACCTCTATGCCATGGCGGTGGTTCTTTCCAGGTGAGAGGCAGTGTGGGAGGCCTGAGCTGTAGGGGGTCTTGGGACAGGGTCACAGCCCTGATTTATTGTCTTTTCCTGCTTCCCACCAGAGCCTCAAGATCCCTGAGTGAGAGCCAACCCACAGCCCAGCATGAGAAAATGCTCTGTGACAGCTGGTGTATTGAGGTGAGATTCAGGGTTGCCGAGAGCAGGTGGGGGTTCAAGGCGTGGTCTTGAACCCCTCCTTCCCTCTCCCCAGGCTGCAGCCCGGATCCGGGAAAATATGTCTGCTCTGCAGTCTGACCCCCAGCAGCAGGAGCTCTTCCGTAACTTCAAAAGCATCTCCAAGGCCTTGGTAGAGCGGGGTGGCGTGGTCACCAGCAACCCCCTTGGCTTCTGAATATTCCAAGCCAGGGCTTGGCCAGCAACGTGCCTTCTCTCAAGCCAAAGCCCAGGCCCCTTTCCTGAGGGCTCTGGCTCTGCCTTGAACGGGCCTCGCCTCAGGATCGTGCCTGCTCTCAGAGGGAGCACTCATGCCTTACAAATAAAGTCTTTAGCAAGCCACGCTTTGCTACTGTGTCTGAGTCCTTTTCCCTCGCTGCCTGCCTCCCTCCCAAAGAAAGGAGCCAAAGGCGTAGGGAATTTGCCCCTATTGCTTTATTTAGTGTTTTATACAGTAACTAAAATAAATAGAGTAACAAAAGCAGCTACATGGCCCCAATCCCAAATACCCCAGCTTCCTTTGACTGTTGTCAAGGGTGACCAACCCCCTCCTCCCAGGGAAGCAGGACAGAGCTAACTGGGTGAATGGAGTAGGTCACATTTTGGGGCTAAAAGAAGGAGCCCGGGACACAGAAATTCTTCATATAAAAGAGGAAATGCCTACTAAAAAATAGCTTAAAAATGTAGAAAAGTCTATTTTAACCTCCAAAAAGGCTTAAAAAATAACAATAAAGCTGAAAATAACCAAAGGTCCCCTGAACGCCCCTGAGGGAAGGGGCAGGAGCCAGGCACTGCTGGTTGAGAGTCACAGTGGTAACCTCCTAGCAGGCAGCAGGCAGCCCACAGGCTGAGCCCAGGCAGCAGGGAGGAGTAATGAGCACTTGATTGACAAGACATCCAATCACAGGACAGGAGCACCAGGCACTGACGGGACAGGCCAAGGGTAGAGATGCAAGGTGGCCCACTGTTGGCTCTACATGACATCCACAAAGAACTCACTGGGGTTGCCCATGGCCATGTGGAAGCTCTGGCGGCTGGCTGTCAGCTCTGGGGGAACTGAGCCTAGGTCTCTAACTGGAGGGGCGCCCGGGGGCTGCACTGCTGGAGGGACAGGTGGGGGAGGTGGGGGCATCATGACCACCATCATGGGGTTATAGGGGAGGGCCATACCAGGGGGTGGTCCATAGGGATGGAGCCCAGGGTGGGCTCGGAGATTAGGAGCACCCCCTGATGAGCTCCTGGAAGGGAGAGGGCCCCCATCACTAGTCCCACCAGGTTCCCCACCCCTCCGAAGGCTGCCCCCACGGCTGGAGGGCTCGGACTCACTGCCACTGCCAGACTTGGACTCGGGGGCCCGCTCCTCAGGCCTCCCTGTGCGCCCTGCCCCCCCATCGCTTCGTGTGGACCCGCTGCTCCGGCTCCCTGTTGGGGGAGAGGGAAGGGCGGCAACTGAGCCCTAGCCCGGGGTCCCTCAGCCTCCCTAGCCCCTGCTCCTGCCTCTCCACCCTGGTATCCCCGTGCCCCTTCCCCCCGCACAACTGTACCGATAGCTGCCAGTTACTTACCTTCACTGTGCTGGCTGCTAGCACTGCCTCCACCATAGGTGTAGGATGACAGCTCATGGTAGGGAGGAGGCTGGGGGCTGTATGGGTGTGGGGCTGGATACTGGTAGGGAAAGGTGGGCAGCAGGGGCCAGGGAGTGGCCCCAGGCAGAGGAGCCAAGGTGTCCTGGTCCGAAGCCCCACTGGAGCCGTCATTATCGTTCAGAGACAGGTTGACTAGATCTGGAAAGGAGATGAAGAGACTAAGTCACTGCTTCAAGGGGCCAGGACACCAAGGCATTGAATGTAGAGGAACTGGGAACCTTTTCTTCGGGACCATCCATGATGGGGGTTAAAACAAGGGCCTAAAGTTCCCCACCTGCCACTGCTGTCAGGGCAAGAAATCAGCCAGGGCCACCACAAGTCCCAAATGCTTTTATGAGACTCAGAAAAAGGCACTCCTGCCCTGGCTGGTGTAGCTCAGTGGATTAAGCGCGGGTCTGTGAACCAAAAGATCATGGTTCGATTCCCAGTCAGGGCGCATGCCTGGGTTGCAGGCCAGTTCCCAGCAGGGGACGCATGAGAGTCAACCACACATTGATGTTTCTCTCCCTCTCTCTTTCCCTTCCCCTCTAAAGATAAATAAATAAAATCTTTTTAAAAAAGAAAGAAAAAGGCACTCCTGCCCCCAGCGAACCACAGCTCTGTGCCTGGTACACAACTTGTCCAGCACGACACTGGGGGACATCAGCCCCAACCTGTGTCGTGAGGCCAGTGCGGGGCCTAGCGTAGGGCACACACCGCTCAACACCCCAGCTGCTCTCTGGGCAAGGTCTGGGGTTCCAGAGGGGCACTCACAACTCTCACAGCCGCCGCTGAGGTCTCCAAAGACATAATAGCACTGCTCGGAGAAGGTGATCTTGTTCACGGTGTGCCGGATGAGGCCCGCCTTGAGCAGTCCACTGGCGTACTTTCTGGCCTCCCGTCGCTCGGGAAAGCCCTCCACGTGATGATAGAGCCAGTCGACCACGTCGGAACCTGGGGCCGCCCAGGGCAGAAAAGGCCTCACGTTCTCCTCCACTGTTTGGCCCTGGCCTGGGCCATTCCCGTCTTTGGCCTCCTCCTTGTCCTGCTCCCCTTTCCCATGCCACCTGCCCAGGGCCCAGCCATACCCAGAAAGGCATTAGGGATGGTGATCTTGAGCCACATGCGGTCGCGAACTTCTAGTCCAGACTCTGGAGAGGCCATGGCCTTGGTCACAGATGCCATGTCTGTGTGGATAGAGAGGCCTCTGCCCTCACAGCCTAACAGAGGAGAAAGAGGGAGTGAGAGGCAGCGCCCGCTCCCAAGGAGTGATGGGGTCACCACATTGCTGAGGGGCCTTCTGGGGAGAGGAGAGGAGGCGGGCCTGGGGGCTCACCGTCAGGCAAAGAGGACCCAGATGTAATGGTGCTCATGGACGAGGAGCCTGGATAGGCTGGGAAGGTGCCGGTCAGTGCAGCTGAGTGTGAGACCCAGGCGGCGGGGTCGATTGGCTGTATAGGCTCATCTGGAAAACAGAAAGCCACCAAGACGATCACTTCCTAGTCCCAGGGAGCCATCCCCGTCCCTGCCTGACACCAATTTGCCCTTCCTTCACCCATTCCCCATAGACTTGGGACCCAGCCCAGCCCTCCCACCCTCTCAGCTGCAGGCCCTCTGAGCATCACTCACTTCGGGGGAGAGTGAAATAGGCCTGGGGAGAGGGATCCCAGCACTTGGCCACAGTCAGCACGATGGGGCTGTGGGGAAGAGGAGAAGGCCAGTCAAGCAGGGTGTGGGGAGCAGCCTCAGGAGGTGGGGACCTAGAATGAGAACGTGCGGAAGGACAGAAAGAGGGAGAGAAGAAAACGCGCACAGACACGGCTGGGCCCGAGAAGGTGAGGGTGGAAGGCTCCATCCACAGCGTGCATGACTCACCAACACTCACAACTCTTAAACACACACTGAGTCAGACCACAGAGTACACAATGTACAATCCCATTCAGAGAAAGCCCCAAAACAGGTAAAACTAAACCACGCTGTTCAAGGATACAGGCATGAGTGGTAAAACTACCAAGTGAAGCGAAGATTTTGTCACAGTGATGACCACCAAATCAGAAGCGCGATTACCCCCGGGGCAGTGAGGAGGGTGGGAGCCAGAAGGGACACTGAGGGCAACGTCTAGGGTGTCAGCAATCTTCTATTTCATGATCTAGGCAATGGTGACAGGCGTACTCATTCACTCTAGAATTACTTATTGCATTACACATTGTTTTGTTTCACGTACTTTTCAGGCGAGTGCTATTGCACTACTTTTTAAAATTGTAAGACAAAAAGGTGAAAAGGCAAAGCCAAGAGGACTGAGGACCTGAGACCGGTTCAGAGGCTCACCCCGGCTTATGCACAATGTCTCTTAGCACCCGCACCGCATCATCATTGCTCATGTTCTCAAAGTTCATGTCATTCACCTGGAAACGAGGGGAAGTGGGTCAGAGCCAGGGTGGGAGAGGCTGGGAGCCCCTGCCCGAGTGCCCTGCCCCAGCACACCTGCAAAAGCATGTCCCCTGGCTCGATGCGCCCGTCAGCCGCCACGGCCCCACCCTTCATAATGGAGCCGATGTAGATGCCCCCGTCTCCCCGCTCATTGCTTTGGCCCACAATGGAGATGCCCAGGAAGTTGTACTTCTCTGTGGAAGAAGGCCATGTGACGAGGGGAAGCCCGAGCCACATGACCCCAAGCCCCGGGGACCGGGTCCCCTAACCCCCGCAGTCCCCAGCTCCCTCCATACCCATGTTGAGTGTGACTGTGATGATGTTGAGAGACATGGTGGAGTCCGTAACGCTGCTGAAGGAGGAGGTCTGGGGTGGGAAAAGGACAAGGAGCTAGACTGCCTTCATCAACCCAAGGCCAAGTCTGGGATTGTCTGTGCCCTTGTACCCATTGAACCAAGTCCCAGGCCCCCAAAATCCCCAAGACCCAGCTGTCCCACGAGACCCTCTCACCCTCTCCAGGCGAGGTGGCCGCTGTTTCCTTCGCCGCCGGTGGCGCTTGAGGAGACGAGAGGCACTGCTTTGTTCTGTGGAGCTGCTGAACCTGTCAGGAGGTTGGGAAGGGGGCACTTGTAGGCAGAGGCTGTCGTAAGCCAAGAGAAAATGAGAGGATCGGCTGAAGGAGGGAGGAGAAGGGGCTGATGCTCAGGGGAGAGACCCACGGAGCCATACCTGCTCATGGCGTCGTCTTCATCGGAGTCCCCTAGGCTGGTGCTCTCTAGTTCACTGGTCATGAGGGTTGAGGAGCTCTCGTACCCAGCCAGGTGGCGCTCCAACCTTGAGGGGCCACTGGGCCTGTGGCCGCCTGCTGAGTATGAATAGCAACTTCAGGAGCCAGGCTTTAGGTTCCTTACCCTCATCAAGTCTCGGTCAGATCCAACCCCTTCCCAACTCCAGGCTACCCAGCCTCAGGGCCCAGCCCCCCTCACCGCCATGCTCACTGCTGTCTCTCCTGCGAGGCCGCTCCCGCCTCAGAGACACTACTGACTCTGTTTCGGTCTCAGGCTCCAGATTTTCCCGGCTGCTGGACACGTTAGGGCTAGGTGGGCAGAGATGGTGCCAACCCAAGTCAGTGGGGACAGAGCTCCAAATCCTTGGCTTCGCCTCCTAAGAAGCTTGGGTTCCCTCCTCACCTCCCACCCCTGGACTCAAGAATCCCAAGGACTCACTGAAAGGATGGAGGCCTGGAGTCCCCAATGCCACTGGTCCTCTCTGGTGGCAAAGGGGGTAATGGTGGAGTTGGAGGTGCCAATTCTGTCCGCGGCTCCTGGGCTGGGGGAGCTATCTCGGGTTGAGGGTTATCTGAAGACACAAGCTGGAAGGGTGCAAGTGATTAAAAGAAAAGAAAACTCTACCAGGAAGTGAGGCATATAACAAGGGACAAAGGGAAAGGACTAGAAAAGGAGGAGACAGGATCTAAGAGCCTGAAGTACAAAAAAAGCAGCAGCAAGCATTAGAGGATCCAGGAGGAGAAGGCTGAGGGGCTCCAACTGGCTCTCCAAACAGGCAGGGGAGCAGAGAGCTGGGACCTCCAACAACTAATCAGGGACTGGGTTACAAGGCCAGACTAAGGCTTGGAGGAGCTTGGGTATACAGGAGGGACTAGGCCCTCAGAGCTGGGCCCCTTACCCAGGAGACCACCCTTCCGTTGAAACACGGAAGGCGGGCATTGTCATCTGAAATTTCTTCTTTCACCACCCTGCAGAGAGACAGGACGAAAGTCGGTGAGCCTGGACTAGTTCCCGCCACTCCTGTCCCCAACGTTTCTCCTAATCTTCCTTGTTTTCTTTTCTTTTTAAAATCACAAGTAGGATTTCAATTTGCCACCATCAAAAGTCTGAATTTTAAACAGATCCTGGACTGGGGGCTCCTATCCATCAGCTCACTCAACTCTAGCACCCGTGTCATCCCCAACAGCTTTCCAGAACCGCTACGTTCACCATGAAGTTTTCCCAAATCAAACTTGGACTCCTTCGGCATTTTGACTTTTCTAACAAAGAGATCATGGAGCAGATAAATAGATTGGCAAGCCCTTCCCAGTGCTATTTGGAATCCATTTACTGACCGCTTCTTTCAAGTCATTTGTCTGCACCTCTCGAGTCGTGATTTCCATCATCTCCTTTCAGGTCTGGCAAGACCTGCAGATGCTCAGCCTAAGAGGTCTTCCAAATCTGACCGTTGCGTTTTTCAGTAAAACCAACCCAGAATAGACGAGGCGAATTACCATCAGTAGTCTTGACACTAATATGAGCTTCAACTGTGGTCTTCCACTTTTTGACCATGAAGCACATTTTGTCACAGGTAAGATCTGTGCCATGGAAATCAGTCGGGCAGTTTTTAAGTCCTAATGTCCTCAGTAATTAGCTTGAATTTTCTAGACGCAACTTCATCATTCTGCAATCATCTAGGCTCACTTCAAAAACACGACCCTTGAGACATGTGATTTTGGCTCCTAGGGTTCTCTTAACTAGAGTTTTCCCAGGATTTCTTATATTGAACATAACTGGAGTTTTCACCTCATACCAATCTTTTTGGAAAATGGATCAACTACTTTTTGGGCGGGGGGCTTCCTTTGTGCCGCCTTTCATAAGGTTCTTGATCTTGCTGACCACCCATGGTGCTGTTCAGAGAAAAAAAAGGGCTCTCCGAGTCTTCATCCAGCTCAAAGATGTTGACTTTCTCCCACCCTGTCCAAGTCCTCTTCTCTCACATTAAAACACTTCATTCTCAGTACCTAAAATATCTCCAAACTCAGTTCCCTTTCCTTATTCCTCCTCTCAATGCTGCTGTAAAGATCTCCTTGAGTCTGATTCAAACCTCTTGGCCAAATTTCAAAGGCCATTCTCTAAGGTTATCCCACTTGCCCCAAGTATCTATTTAACCTTAGGAGCCTTGCTGGCAACCTCCCCCAACCTCTATACGGTTCCTCACACACCGAAAAAGAAGTCTTTGGTCCTCATCTAAGATTCTACTCTTATGCTTCCCTTAGTTTTCTCTTACTTTCAGAGAGCTACCCAAACACACTGTCTTTGCCTAAGTAAAACTACCCATCAGACCAAAGAATGGTACTTCCTCTCTAGGCTGAGAGCTCCCAAGGAGAGATGAGGCTCAGCTTCCCATTCCTCTTTGCCTCCCCTGGCACAAAACTCTGCACTGGGCAATCTGCTCCACCTGACAGACTCCAATGCCCAGCACTGGGCGTTACCTCTCCCATGGGCTCCTTGCAATGGACTGGACTTACTCCTTCTTCTCAACCACCATATGAAAACTTTAATGTCCAACACCATGTCCTGGCCACACAACAAAGGACCTGACACTTTGTAAACATCAACAAATACTCGTTGACTAACGGAATACACATGAACTATGAGGCTCTCTGCCCTGAACAGACTCAATCTCTCCCTCCTTCCCTCTCCCTCTCTCACACACACCCTCACCCTCAAATTAGGACACCCTGTCTGATTAACCCTGTGGCCTAATATGGTTCTAGAAGCCTGGATATATGCCAACTTAATCCCATTTACTTTCAATGCCACAAACACGGCCCAGTCACTACCAATCTGTCTGTGTGACGTAGTACTGTTTGCGACATAACACCAATCTGTCTCTGCATGGCCTAGCCTGCCAAATTATTCCAGTCTGTATTACCGTACCCTAATTTATTGGCTAGTCGGACTCAATATTGTAACTACCACTAACCAAGATTTTACCATGCGCCATGAACTGTACCTATACTAAGCATTTCACTCTATTTCTATTTCACAGGTGAGATCAGGGCAAAAAAGTTGTAAAGCTTGCCCAATTACACTGCTGACAAATAGAACTTCCATTTAAATCCAAGGTAACTCCCAAGACAGTACCACTTTCCCAAAGGCCAACATTCTTTCTAGATACAGCCCAAGAGATTCGGCTCTCCTGGAACGCAGCCATCCCAGCCTAATTCGGCCTGCCTTCAAGAGCTGAGATTGCAGATCCAGAGAGCTCAGGACCCAAAACTGTCAACACAAAAGGGCTTACTCTGCATTATTTAAAGTTCCAGTTTAGCCCAGAATGTCCCAAATTACCCCAGGATAGCCCAAATCTATTCTAGTACAGCCTAGAATGTCCACACATACAGCTGTCTGCACCAATATAGATTAGAATATCCCCATACAGCTGTCTGTATTAGCGTGGACTCTTAGAGCCCTGCCTGTCTAGTACTGAGTGTTCCAATAAAAACGAGGCCCAAATACAAAGCTCAACCAATTCAACCCAGTAGAGACCACAATGGCCCAAGTTTCTCCAGAATAGCCCAATCTAACCCGCACCAGCCTAGAACACCCTGAAAGAGCACTCTCTGCATTAGTACAGATTACAGTGTCCAAAAATAATTCTGGCTGCCCTAGTATGGGACAGAATGTCTCAAGTTGCCCCAGTATAGCCCAATCTACATCAGGGGATTCCACAGCATCACACAATAACCCTGTGTGCTACAGGGCTGCTCAGAATTAACTAAACTAGTAGAAGATAGATCGATCTACCTCGGCACAGACCAGAACATCCCAAAATAAACCATGTGGGGCAATGGTATGCCCCACTCTATTCCAGCACAGCTTGATCTTCTCTAATCTGGTTTGTGGTTTGGTATAGCCCAGTCTTCCTCCTACAGCTCTCCTTGGGCCTCAATCGGTCCAAGCATAACCCTGTCCGCCTTGCGATATTCAAGCTACCTCAACATAGTAGTACAGTTTGCTATAGGAAAAAAAAAAAAAAACCCACAATCTGCTCCAGATAGCTCAGAAAAATCCCAGTATGGTCCAGACTAAACCTGTGCCTCTCAATATTGCCCAATGAATTCCAGCACAGCCCCCATCTGTCCCAGTCTAGGCCTCGCGCTCACCCGAAATCCTGATCCATAGACTTGAAAAAGTACTTAGCGCCCGCGGGCCGCTGCAGGACGCTCTTGAAATCGCCGAGAGTGATGCGCTCGGCGGGGACAGGGATCTTCACCAAGTAGGGAGTCTCTTCTTCATCCAGGTGGTAAATCACCTTCGTCTCCCCCACACTACCGCCCCCCACACTGCCGCCCGCCATGGTCTCGCCCGCGCGCTCTCCGGCTCCACCGCCCACCCAACTGGGCTAACCGCCCCT
>PVKM010032415.1:0-16409 GCA_004027735.1 Carollia perspicillata
ACTGTAACAAAATACCATAGACTGGGTGATTTAAACAATAGACATTGATTTCTTACAGTTCTGGAGGCTGGAAGTCCCAGAGCAGGGTGCCAGCATGGTTAGGCTCTGGGGAGGGCCCGCTTCCAGGTTGAATACCTTGTATCCTTGCGTGGTTGAAAGAGAGCTGGCTAGCATGCTGACCTGTTCTTAAAAGGGTAGGAATTTCATCATGTGAGTGCCACCTTCACGACCTAATTACCTCCCAAAGTCCCCACTCTCCTTTACATATCACCATGGAGTTAGGGTTGGAACACATGAATTTGGGGAGGATACATATATCTAGTCCATTGTAAGCAGGAAAAGCAATAGCAACTTGTTTAAAATCCCAAATGGCACTTTATAAGCAGAAACACAGGCCCATGCAGACACATGAATACACGCAAGTCACAATGGATGATTTCAGGGAAGTGAAGACAGGAGTTCAATAACGGGCCATCCAGTGGGCAGCTGTAATGGTGGAGATGTATGCATCTACACCTATTCTAAGGATACGATATTGACCATGACAGACTTAACATTTTCTTCAGCTTGGATAAACTTTAGACATATTTCTTCCTGACTCTAGGCCCTTAGCTTCTCTTTTCTGAAAGCATTTTCTTCAGAAACTTGCAGTTTTAAATTCTTTCTCGGCACCTCGAAATGTATGTAAAACGTCCCTGAGCCTTGTGCCTGTTTTACAGCTCAGGAAATGTCTTTTTCTCAAGAGCCTGAGGAACCGTATTATTACAGTAGGCAGCTAGGTGGGTATTGGTGAAAGAGAAGGGGACCAGACATCTAATTGGGCCAGATTAACCAAGAAGCTAACGCTTCCAGGCACTCCTTTCTAGCTCACCGTTTAGGAGTACTAATAAATTCAATAATAATATTTAAATTTTATCAAATATTTAACATGTGCCAAATTTTTTATGTATGCTACTTTCATTAATTATCCTGACAACATTATAAGGTAGGTTTTATTTTTATCTTAGTTATTGAAACCCAGAAGGATGACATCACTTTCAAGCTCACATGGTGTGTGAGTAGCAGACCAAGATTTAAATCCATGTTTACTGAATCTGGAAAATCACCTTTTAACCACCTTCCTGTTCTGCCTTTCATACCAGTTGCACACTTTGCTTACCTGGACATGAAGCTCTAAAAAAAAGAATCAAAGGAGAAGCGACTTCTATGGGGGGTAGGAGAGCTGTTGGAAGTCACCTACCTTCTTTGATGAACTCGATTAATGCTGACACCATTTATAAGAGGGGACATGGAGAGGAAATGGATATGGGTGGGTTTGTAGGGTTTGTGCATCTATGTAACTAAATTTTTTAATCAAACATTTTGATTTTGTACATCTAAATAGCATAGTTTTTATGAGTATACTTAACATTATAGCCCTAAAAGGAATAAAATTAGAAACTTTTTAGGGACCATATCCTTCCCACATAGTCTGATTTCTAGGCCAATGACATTTTTCAAGAAGTTATGTTTTTGACCTACAATCATCCAAACCCAAATTATTTCATAACGGTTTTATGTTCTTGCTAAGGTGTCCATATTTCTCCTTAAAGTGCTTGATAGTTATGCTCTTTCCTGACTGATGCCTTGCCTTTTATCAACCAGCCCAAGTGAGAGACAAGATGGATTGGAGCAGGGTTCATTCTCTAACTAGATGTGGCTCTGTGAGACATTAAATGCCAATGCTTAACATTGCTCCAGATTTTGCAAGTTTACTCGCTTTGGAGAAACATGAGATTAACACTTGCATAGTATGTCTTTGAACACACATCAAACTATTTTAATAATTTAAAAATAAAATTCAAACACCTATCTATTCAAAGCCCTTAATATAAAGTTTGAAATAGGCTGAACAAGGAAAATATTTGTACTAAGCCCTTTACTTTTTTCTAGTCATGCACTTTTCACTTCCTGGCCTTTGTACTTAACAACATTCCCACCACACACCCATCTCCACACACACACACACACACACACACACACACACACACACACACACACATTTACAATGTTCTTCTCTATTTGCTTGGTGAACTAGTTATTCTTCAAGCCTTGTCAAGACTATCTTCTGTATTATTTTTCTGTCCCTGTCCTCCACCAGGTTACAGCTCTCTCCATTTATGACTGAAGATGCTATGTATGCACGTACCTCTTGTGGTGTTCTGAACTCATAAATACATGCTCACTCTTAACTCTCTTGTTGGACTTGGCACATTGAGGACACATCTATGTCTAACTTTCCAAAATTAGCACCTCCCTAAATGCATAATATGTAAGTCAGCTATCTGATGGGCCAGTTGCAATTTGAATCTCTGTCTCTTAGGTCTTGAAAGTGAATAATAAAAAATAAAGAGCAACTTCAGCTCCTTATTTGATCTGTTGGCTGTTAAGTTTTTTCAGTTAGTTTCCCTGGAGCCCCATTAACAAACTGTAGATTCCAGCTTCCCTTAGACACCATGCTCTGTGGTTCTCCATGATAACTACATTTATGACTGAAAACAGTGACTGCAGTGGCATTAGAGCCTCACAGTGATGGACACAGAATGAACATTGAAAAGTGCTGGATACACCAGGACAGGCAGGGAAAAGACAGGGCTTATTCCTGCTTGCCATGAAAGACACAGACAGAGAGACGGCAAAATTTCACTAAGGCCCAGGTCCTTGAGACCCACTGACTTCACAGCCTAAAGCTGGTGCTGCTTTAAAAAGGTCAATGTGTAGGAATATCAGTTTCCCAGAATAGAGTGCTTTATTCCTCTTTTTAAAATTAATATGCTGTGTAGACATATCTGGACTTTCTGGAATATCCATATATTAATTCAGCAAGAATTTTCACTAGTGAGGCTGCCTGGTCTTGGATTTTCACTTTTGGGGAGGTTTTTGATGTTGTTTCAATTTCCTCACTGTTTATTGGTCTTTTTTAGATTTTTCAGTTCTTCATGATTCAGTCTAGGAAGGTTCTGTGTTTCCAGAAACTTATTTATTCCAGGTTATCGAATTTGGTGGCATATAGTCTTTCATAGTATTCTTGCAGGATTCTTTATATTTCTCTGGTATCTGTGATAACTTCCTCTTTCACTCTGTAAGTCATCCCCTACAGTGCCCTGGCTTCTGTCCTGAGAGCCCAACTATGGGAAACGAGGAACCATCTCTCCACAGCCTCAGGACCTCCAAGCAAGGAAATCCTCCATTTAGAGTGTTGCAGCTCCACGCTTCACTATTAAACACTCTCGTTTCTTCCTTGACTATGTCTTCTGTTCATTTCTTAACTCTTCCAGCGATATCTGTAGGTCTGGATTCAAGCGTTCATCTCTTTTAGCTACTCATTTCCCCTTACTGCTGAGCTCTTCCTTAGGTCTGCTCTATTTTAAGTGCTTGTTCACATGGCTGCCTTCCTCTAGAGGTTGCCTTGAAAATACTATCAATGTTTGCAACCACCCTCCACCCTTCTGGTTTCACTTCATTCTATTTTCCAAAGTAATCATCACCTTCTAACTAACTACATAATTAAGTAATGTATTATGTTAATATTTCATTGTCTGTCTCCCCCTACAGAGTCTAGGGACAGAAACTTCTGCTTATTTTGTTTATTAATGCATCCCACCTGAAACATGGTATGCAAAAACTGAGCAGTGAGTGAGCACTTCACTCTTATTACTGCCGTTCCCATGACTGCTGACTGCCCTGCACACACACTGGGCATTCCCTTCAGCCAGCTGGTAAAGGAACCATTGGAGTTGCTGTCCTTCTGCAGTGCCCAGTCTGGAGCTCACAGTACACTGACCGAAGATCTCAGTGCACGGCTTCTGTCTCCTCGCTTCCTCAGGAACTAACCTAGATTATGTTTCAGAGGGGGTGCCAAAGCTATATTTCTGGGTGGTAGTTTTCACTGAATCAAAAATGGACAGATTAGAAGGATGCATCTGGTGCATTTGGGAGCTGGTTTTTAATCACTTTGTCGTGATTTCATTTTTTTGAAAAAATATTAGAATTTTTTTCCTAGTTGGAAAAAAATCCCTTACCTGTAGCTTTCTAAATTTTTTATTCATTTTATTAAAATAGTTACCATATTTGAATCTGTTAAATTCCCAAACGGAGCTCAACCTATAGATTACAAGTCAATGGAACAAATTTATGGATAACCTGCTACATTCCAGGCACTGTGCTGGATTCCAAGATAAACAGTACACAGGTCATGTGTGTTATCAATGAATGACTGAGCAAGTCTTAGTTATAAATATAACTACATATAGATGTATGTGCAAATACATATATGTATATAAATGTGTGTGTGTAAATGTAACAAAATAAAGGTACTTAATTTTCCCTCTCTACTTAAATATTACTCTTGGGCAACAATTTTGCTTTTGTTTTTTGAGTATATCAAGTATAATCACATAGGTCAGAAAGTTTCCTAACAAAGTTAAGTGGCTTCAGAAAATGTACTATTAATTACTTCCAATAAAACCCTTGTTTGGGGAATTTTAGAATTAGCTGAATTACTCTGTGTTCTCTTCCTTTAAAAATGACATGTTTGAGGTTTAGTCACAGATATATTTTCTATTCAAAACGAAATGGCATGATTCCTTTACCATGGCATTAGTAGATACTGGCATTAGTGGGCTGGGCTTATGAGTCCCTAATGTGTGAAATCCTATATTTCACAAGGGATTGTACTGATTCCTAATATATTGTCTCTGAGTTTCCTCCTTGTCTGTGTTGTCAGTGCAGTCTGCCCGACTTCTTCTTTACTCTGAGCCATGCAATTTTATATAATTATAAAAACCACCCAAACCTCTATTACCATGACGTGAAACCTCAAGCTTGTAGACAAGATGTGTTTATATCAGCATGTTAACATTATTATTGAAAGCAAAAGTAGTTCTAATGTTTTCCCTATTATAGACAGGAAATAACTCCTTCCCCTTTGCATTCTACTTCATGCTCCGAACTAACATTATTCAGCTTCATTTTCTCTCCCAGAAATGCTGCACAATTACATAAGATTGCTTAGGCATTTTCAGAGAAATAAATATGAATAACACGGGGAAGTCTCCCTCCTCCCTTTGAGGGTTTACTTTCCACACTCTGTGCTAAGTTGATTGCTTGAAAAGGCACACCCTCCTTTGCTGGCTCCATGTCTCTCTGGGCATATGCTGTTTCTATGTAGTTGAGTTTCTATGTAGATCTCAACAGGGAAAGGTAAGCCACCCTCTGCTGTCACTGGCAAGACCCCATGAGGCTCCTGTGAGTGGGGAGAAGAGAACCAGTCACTGGGGTGCACCTCATGTCCAACAGCAGAAGGAGCCTCCTTGTGACACAGTGATCATGTCTTTGTGACCTAAGGATGCTGCCTCAGAAGTGACACAGAAACCTGGAGCTTTTGGTGTTTAGGATGCAGGATCAACAGGACATGAGGTTTTGGATCCCGGATCACACACAATACTTAACACAATCGTATGTGGTTAATACTATTATTTGTAGGTGGTATAGATGTTTATATATACTGTATAGGGTAAGAGGAGATATAGATTCATAAAAATTAAAAAAAATCTTGCCCTTAATTGAACAGATGTTAAATGGCAGAGGCAGAATTCAACCCATGTGACCTGAGGCCGCTTGGTCGTTTCTAATGGACTCTGCAGCATTTCTGGGCCTCACACACTCTGCAACACCCACCTCTTTGAATGTTGCCAAATACTGTCTTGTTACTTGATTAAGGTTAACATTTTCAAAGCAAATGTAATATACTCATGTCATTTGTCAACGTCAGTGATTTTCAAACTGTGTGCCACAAGAATTTTTAAAACATGCAATATCTGACTATTTAGTCAGAGGCACTGACCTCTTTTCCCTTAGATTGTCAAATAAAAAAAAATGACTACAACCAGTGCAACAATAGCAATCTGGTGTGAATGCCCTGTCTCGAACCATGAATATACAGGCCATATAATGGAGTTGCCCCTTATTGGTCACATTATATAACAAGTTTGCATTTGATTGGTCAGTCATTGGAATCAGAAACCCTTATCTATAAAGTATAGGCATCTGATTTTTAAAAAGCCACTTTGGAGCAAAAAGATGAGGTAATTAATTTTTATTGTAAATCAATCAAAATTATACCTATATTTTGTATGAGATCAGGGAATATATGGATATATTTTGCATATATATATGTGTATATGTGGATGTGCATGTGAGAGACACAGAATTTTAGTAATTAGTTCATGTGTACCATGAAATGGAAAAGGTTGAAAAATTGCTGACTTAGATACTGCAAGGAAGATAGGAACAGACAATCTTCTCTTTGCCTTCAAGAGGCTTAGAATTTAAGACAGAAGTTAGAAATGAATGTATGAATAACAGAAAATAACAGGCAGCACATTATAAGCTGTCACACAGGAAAATGTGAACAACTTATTTTGGGAGAAAAAGAAAGTCTTAATGATAGAAATGACATCTGACCTTGGTCATAAAAATATAAAATAATTTTGATAGGAAGAAATGAGGGTCTTAGGATTTCTGGGAGACATGGAATTTTAAGCCAAGACACATAGCTAAGAACCTTCTGATGTAGTCAGGGATGGTGAAGGACTTCTTTTGGCTAAAACATGGGGAGCAAGAGACAAAACTGGAGATTGTTGTCAAACTTCAGTGCCACTCTAAGGACCTGGCAGCTTATTCTATAGGCAAAGGGTGACTGTGGGAGCATTTTAGACCAGGAAATAAGGTATTAAAAGTGAAGGCTTTAGAGTATAACACTGACTACTCCATGAGAGAGAATGTAAGAGGTTGTACAAAGTCTGTCCAGAAAGTATCCAGTTACGTACTATGGAAAACAGAGACATTTATTGAAGAAGA
Organism: Carollia perspicillata; assembly: GCA_004027735.1. Classification (NCBI taxonomy): domain Eukaryota; kingdom Metazoa; phylum Chordata; class Mammalia; order Chiroptera; family Phyllostomidae; genus Carollia; species Carollia perspicillata. Next base: position 6,901 of record PVKM010032415.1, read on the forward strand.
TACAAGATACATGAGACATTGCACATAGGAAAATGACGCCTCAGTGCCCGTCAGAGTAGGCACCTTGGGACCTCATACAGTTCTCTCAATTGTCATCAGCTACACTATTGTATTTTCCTGAATCTCATCCATGGTCTGAAATCTCTTCCCCATTCAAAGGTGGTTTTAGTTTTGGGAAAAGTCAAAAGTTGCAAGGTACCAAATCTGAGCTGTAAGGGAGCTGAGTCATCTGGGTGATTTGATATGTTTTGCCAAAAAAATCTGCATGAGACATGATGCATGACTAGGTATGTTGTTGCGATGCAGCTGCCAGCCACCAGTTGTCCATAGCTGTGGCCTTCTGAATCATCCAAATAGTTTTTGCGAAGGAATGTTCAAGCTTAAAGCAAAATTTGTTGCAGATTTGTTGCTCTACTATCTCAGTCATTTTTGAATGTGATGGCCACACAGTACGCATGCTTACTCAATGGCATCTATGACAATGAAGTCCTTGTTATACATGTGCACTCTAGTCCATTCTTTTTGGCTGTCAGGTTACACTGATGTTGCGCAAACCATTCTTGCTATATTAACAACGTTGGGCTTTTTCTGGGCAGGCCTTGTATTATGGAATTCACCAGTGTTTGTGGATGAGCAGTCTTGTGTTCTTCCAGCACCTCTTCAGAGAGGATTTGTGAAGGAACTGTGTCTTTGGGCTGAGCATCAGGAGGAGGAGGAGAAGGGGATAGAGGTTAGCTGATGGCTTCAGGTTGTGCCTTCAGGATACTGGCAAGGGCCTGTGTTTCTCTGGATTTAGTGACTACATGGAACTTGCAAAGAAGGAGGTGAGATGAACATGGAGAGAGAAAAAAGCAATATGTTAATGGACAGTAGCCATAAACAACAGGAAGTCCCGGGAGGTACCATAGCAGTGGATTCCTTGATCTGCAGCCATGGCAGCAAACTGGATTCATGATCATGGAAATAGTCTTGCCATTGCCAAGGTTACTCCTGCTGAAAGCAAAGCATGTGCTGTGATTTGGGGTGACACATAAAACGAATATGGAACATCACTGAACTTTGCATAAGATGGTCAGAAAAGATGTCCCTGAGAGGTGACTTTGAATAAAACACTTGAGATAGGCATTCAGGCGAATATCTAGGTTAAGAGGCATTCAGCCAGGTGGAAAAGCAAGCAAAAAGTACTTGCTGTATAAGACTGTCAAGTACGTCTGAAGAACACCAATGAGTGCGCCATAGCTGGAGTGACAGAGAGCAGAGAAAGAGAGCAAGAGAAGTAATAGGGAGCCAGATAATATATGCATCTGTAAGAGATAAGATTTTTATTTTTTACTTGAAGTGAGATGTAAAGACATTCAAGGATTTAGAGCAAAAGGAGGACCTAGCTTTCCACAGCTTTAATAATGCTGCTTTTGGGTCTCAGTTGAAAATAGATTATAGAGAGGAAAAAGGTTGGAAAAGTGAGATTAAATACAAGGCTACTGCAGTAAAATGGGTTAGAAATGATGGTGTCTTGGGCTAGTGGATCGTGATGCTTGAGAAATGATCAAATTAATTGAAAGTAGATAAAGAGAATTTTCAAAAGATTAGAAGAATCATGTTTAAAAATACCCTTTTCAAATGTAATTACTTATCTGTGGCCTGGGTACTGGGTACTGGGTACCACGGGGATACTTTTAACTGGGATGAGGAAGGCTACAGGAGGAGCTGGTTTGGGAAAAATATGGGAAGCTAGTTTGAGCATGTGAAATTTGAGATGTCTTCTTAATATCCTATGAAAAATATCAAGTAAATAATTGAAGGTGTAGCTGGCATTTGATTGGACAAGTTGGAGCTGGAGATATAAAATTTGAAACCATCAGTGCACAGACTGTGCTTGAAGCTGTGAGGGTGAATGAAATCAGCTGAAGAGTGAGCGTCAAAAAGGTACAACAGGTTAAGTCTTGGGGAGTTCCTATATTTGAATCTGAGGATTGGAAAAGACAGCAAAGTATACTGAGAGAAGTGTCAGAACACACTCCCCACCTCCAAATATAATTGTGTCCTAGAAACCAGGAAAAGAAACTGTTTTAAGGGAAAAATTGGTGATTAATTCTGTCAAAATCTATTGTTAGGTTATGGACAATAAGGACCCACCAATGACCATCAGATTTAGCACACCGGTAATGCTGGTGACTCTAAGAAGACAGTTTCTGTGGAGTGGTGCAGAGCAAAATGTGATGGGAGGGTATTCAAGAAATAATGGAGGGGTAGATTCTGGTTTCACAAGCAGAGAATGAGTAAGAGAGATGAGGGTGTGTGCAGGCAAGTGACTATGATAAGGATAGAAGAGAAGAGGCTATGATAAGTGAATAAAGGTGATTGAGTCCAAAAGGTGATTGAGTCCATAGCTGATTGGAACTGTTAGATATCTTAGCTTGAGCTTCCATAAGAAAACACCACAGACTAGGTGGCTTAAACAATAGACATTTGTTTCTCAAAGTTCTGGAGCCTGGGAAGTGTAGGTTCAAGGTAGCTGAAGATTCTGTTCCTGGTGAGGACTCTCTTCCTGGACTGCCTTCTTGCTGTGTCTTCACAAGGCAGAGAGAGAGAGAGAGAGAGAGAGAGAGAGAGAGAGAGAGAGAGAGAGAGAGAGAGAGAGCGCTTTAGTCTCTCTTCCTTTTCTCCGAAGAACATTAATCCTAGCAGGAGGAACTCTCTCTCTCATGACCTCATCTAAACCTAATCAGCTCCCACAGCTTCCCTTCCAAATACCATCACATTAGGGGTTAAATGCGAGTTTCCATCATGATGGGAAAATGTTGGGAAGCATGATGGTAGCAGAAGCACAATAGCCGAAGTTAGACTCTTTTAGAAAGAGAGCAAGAGCTGGAGTCCTGTGAACATAGGGGATGATTGACACAGGAATGCAAAGTATCTGATAAAAGGACTCAGTGCTGGGAGGTTTTACTGGGAAGGGAGGGACAACATTTTGGAAATGATGAGGAACAATAGGGGCACTCTATTCGGACCCATGTGAACACAGAGAGTAGGAGAAAAACACCCACTGTTCAAGAGAGCTAGAAGGGAGCCAGGTTTCACTCAAGTTGAGAATTTGATGGGAACTTTCAGAATGTTAAAGTTAAGGGATAGGGTTGGTGATTGACGTAGAGTTTCAGGGGCACAGTGAACAAAAAGGTTTTAGGAGTAGAAGGTGGGAAATGAGGTCAGAAAAGGCAATTTATGGAGCCAGGTGAGGATTAACTTTAGGGGATGAAGAATTATCTTGGAGTCATGGGTCTTTTGTAGTGACTGGGATAAAGAGGGATAAAGTTCACAGATTAATCCAGTTGGTGCAAGACACAGAGTGGAGAAGATGCTGGGAGGGTTTAGGAGATGCAGGGATGTAGAGGCAACTTGACAAGCAGCATGAGTTCTGGCTTTCCATTGGAGTCCCACATAAAGGTGCCCATTGTGCCCTTGGATTTAATTCAATATTGTTCTGCAGGACTGGCCTTCAATCTGGCCCTTTCCTAACTCACAGTACTTTACACATCCTAAGTGCTTGACAAATACTGTTGAATGAATTAAATGTGCCAAGCATGAGAATGATATGGATAAAATTCAAGCCAATTCTAGGAACTAATCACAAAAATTATAGTTCAGTCCCTTGTAATCTTAATCCATAGTCTGGTTTTTAAACCTAGGCAGTGGGAAGAGAGTGGTCATAAATTTATGTTTCAAGGCATAAAAGGAGACAGAAGAAGTAAAATTTATGCAAAAGTAGGATAGAGTGGATGTTTAAAGGCTTTGTAACCAAGTTATAGTTTTGTGAGATGCATTTTTTAAATTCTGGGGAAGTATATTTTGTTTTTGCTTTTTTACTGGCCAAAACAAGATGGAGAATAACTTCCCTAAAAGAAAGAAATCCTAATTCCATCGGCACAGGCTCTGGAAGAAGGAGGCGTGGAGGAAGGGTAAATTTGGCAATGCACAGATCTCTGTACCTCTTAACACCTCACGACAACTCATTAAAATGAAAGTCTCTTGGTGTCTGAAATCTTTTTCCAGACAAATAAAGAGTTTTCTTTAGTTTCAAACATCTCCATAGATGCTAGCGGGTTTTCTGCATCTTTTTAGCTATCTTTGCAATGAATTCCTGACAGCAGAGCATCTGCTAACAGAAAGTTTCTCTGATGTTCCCCTGAATCAGAGAGCAAATGGTCATATGCAGCCATAAGATCTGTCCTCAATTAACAACAGTGGATTTGAAGAGTTGGGAAAGGGTTTGGGAATTACATAACCCAGTCTGCACTTTACTCCCCTTCCCACAACTCTTCTGGCACTTTCTTTCAATGAGGTTCAGAGAATTTAATTAGCTTGCCATGGCCACAGTAAATTGTAGCTTACACCCATTTCAGAAATGCACAAAACCAGGAGGCTTAGTGATTACGTACATACACGAGCCAGAGGCACCTAAGGTATGATGGTGGTATGGCCAGGTGGTGGTCATCCACTGGCAGAGAGAGGGTAGACATCTTTAAAGTTAGATCTTTCAGGAAGTGGAAGTATCAGGTATAATTCCTTGATTCTCCCCACCTTTTCAACCTGCAGAGGGAGCCATTTCTCCTCATATTTGTGTAAACCACTCATGGCAAATAAAAAGTGGGAGAGATGAGATTGTGACATACCAAGAGAAATTATATTTTATAGTTGATTTATGATTCATACACTTTATGATGTTTTTCTGTTTAAATAAGCAAGAAGTATGGTTGAAAGATGATTTTAACTGTATCACATTTCAGACATTCATATACGAAATAAAATTTATTGTGTTCATAACTTTGCTAAGGGTGATTTGCAATAAATTAGATTGATTCTAAAATAAAATGAAAACTTCCTAAAAAACAGCTACCAAACTTAAAACAGTTATGTTTTTGTTTTAATTTTGTGAAAATGTTTTGTAATTTATTTGATATTTTTTTCTATTTAAAATTTGTTTTTGAAACAAACATACAAAAATTAAATTAGCAAAGTATATTTGCTATGAAATAAATAATTGGAATTGAAGTATTTATTTAAACACTAATGAATACTGACATCAAATAGTCAATAGTTTGACTATTTTCATATATCTGATTATATTTACTATGAAAACACAATGGCTTCACTCCAGATCACTTTAATATATTATATACCTATATGAATGTATATGATGTTTATATACATATATGTGTACATATGTGTGTATATATATGTGTATATACATATATATGTGTGCTTATATATACTCAAATATTTAATGATATTTTAAAATTTTGTAATCATTTTTATAGTCCTAATGCCATTCTAATTAATAACTTATACTTAATGGCGAGAAATTTGATTAGAGAACTGAACCCATTCGGGCTCTAGTCCCAACTTTTCAATACCCTTGAGAAAGGAAACCAACATCAGTGTGTCTCAGATTGTTCATTTCTTTTAAAATAGCTTGCCATTAATACTGACTGTATTTCAGAGTGTAATAAGCATTTCTGAGGATAATTGGGGAATTTGGTTAATAATAAAAAGAAGAGATTTCTGAGAAAAGAGATTATCATTTTCTTCTTCGAGAAGCCTCTTGTATTAGGGCTGAGGTTACACGGAGCACATTTATGGGATACTTGAAAAGTGACCGGGGTACTCTTCTACCACTCTTCTCCAGCACGTGGAGACTTTTAAACACCTCATTTTTTTCTATTACTATTCCTTCAGGAGCTGGCGATGTTACTTTTGAACACTGCAACCACTCGAATTCCCCCTGTTTTGCATACTAGTGCCCCTGCTGCCTCTTTGCGTCATTTCCCAGGAGACCATGGAGGGGGATACGGGAGTGACTAGGGCAGAGCTGTTGGGCTGCCCTTGGTTTGGACTTGCCATTACTAGGAGTGTATCAGTGTCTGCATTACATCCAGCAGTATCTTAGTTTTCCCATAAGATATTAACTAGTTTTAAGACCTGGGCTGTTATACATTTTCCATCTGGAAGCAATACATTTAGCCAAGTAGTTATAATAAAACATTAACTGTGAAACTATTCATGTATGTATAAAAGGGGTATGATAACCCCTGCACTAGACCCTTTCATATGTCATCTGTTATCTAATGCTCCCCAGTCCTGTGAGGAAGGCATCATTTTACAGGTGCTGCCACTAAACTTTAGAGACTTAGGAACATTTCCTAGTGTCAGTCAGGTGGTAGAGGGAGAAGCAGGGGCAGCACACCAGTCTGCATGGCTAGGCTCATTCTTATTCCTTCGCTAATAAAATTATGGGTAAAATTTCAGGAGAAAAACAATATTTCTTTTTCAGTTGAGATACCAATAAATCCCTGAGGATGCTATCAACAACTCAAGAATCCCACCAAATGGCAAATTATTTCTATTCCAGGTAACCTAAATTTCAAAATAATAGAAAAATAATATATTCTTATGAGTGACCCACATCAATATCTCTTGAGCGTTTCAGGTCACTACAACAGAAATAAATAAGTCTCAAGTGAGTTCCAAAACATTTCTGTACTTCAGAGCGGAAAGCTGTAGGAACAGCCCAAAGCAGCTCAGGCACTTCCATAGACCCAGCATTACACCCTCCACTAGTAACCACAGTTTCTTTCCTAGAGAAGTTGAATAGGCTTCCAGATTCTGAGCAGCTTCATGGCTCTGCAGAGGTGAAGATGTCCCCGAAAAGATATGGATCAAGAGGTCAGGAGACTGTAGAATGTCGAGTGGATGAATGCGAGGGTCTTGAAATACACATTAGTTTATACTTAACAGTCTGCATAAGAAGAAATTATAGGCAAGGAGTTGCTTGAAATGGGACCTGCAGAAACCGGCCCTATTTTACCTTCTCTGGCCTCTGGAGGAATGAGGAACAGTTGATCTCTCCAGGAACATGGCTACTTCCCTTATTACATGAAGGGCAAAGGAAGTTTTCCAGAGCTATAAACTAAGGGTAGTATCACTTGGATTGTTGCTACTCATTGTAATTTATAGGCAAAGACTTCATGGTTTACAATAAATAGTAACTCTTATTATGAGAAAACATTCCCTACAAGTCACTCAAAGTTTATTGGACATTTATTAGGTGGTAATATCTACAGAATTATATCTCTTATAGCTTGACCTTGATACTGTTTAGCTTTGAAGGGTTAAGTGCTCCAGGTACAGCAACATGGTACCATACAAGGCCAGGAATGCCCTGTACATTTACTGCCTTTGGCTTTTGCATACTTTTTTTCCTTTTCATTGAATTTTTTTAGTTGACACTGGTTAACAAAATTATACAGGTTTCAAGTGCATGATTCTACAACACATCATCTGTACACTATATTGTGTGTTTACCACCCCAAGTCAAGTTTTTGTATCACCATTTATCGCCCCTTTACCCTCCTCTACCTCCCCCCAGTATCCCTCCCCACCTGCTCCCCCTAGCAATCACCATGCTATTGTCTGTGTCCATTAGTTTTTTTTTTTTTTGCTTAATTCCTCCACCTCTCCAGCCCCCTACAGCTGTACATACTGCATACTGATTTTTCTACATTATATACAGTTTCAGCTTTAGAACAGGATTTGATCTGCATAATATTTGTTTTTATTTCCTGTCTTGTATTTGAATAACTTGTACCACTAAGGCAGTTTACATCCCTCTGATTTTTCCATTAGGATTTGCTGTCAGGGCTTGGACAGTACATTTTTCACTATCACATCCTGGTATAGTAACTACTCCTGTAGTAACTGTAACTGAAATATAATAATTAACTGCTTAATTATTGGAAAACACACCATAATTCTTTAAGAAATGAGCATAATATTAAAATATTGCATTTATAATAAAATAAAGCAGTTAAAATTGTATAAAAAGGCGAAATGCTTAAAATGCTCTATTTTTGCAAATTATGCTTTAACAAATTGCTGCTTCACATAATTTAATTTCCTCCATTTGTTTCACAGGCTTGGAAGTATCAGCTCACCTTAACTTTTCATGTTTCTGGTCAAGTCCTTCTGCATGATTAAAGAATATTTCAGTGTACCAGATCCTTCTATTTACAGAGAAAAAATGAAAATTTCCTGATTGCAAGTCATTCTTAGAAAGGTTTTTCTTTTTACCTTCATATTCTTTGTACACAATTCCTTCTACTCTTGCCAAATCCCATAGCAAAAAGAGAAAAATGATTCTACCACATAAGACCATTATTTTCCTCTGTATAAATGACCCATATCTGGTTTTCTTTCCTATTACTTTCCTCATATATTTTTTCCTTTTTTCTATTTTTTCTTATATAGAAATAAGTTTCTCCTCACACAAAAGCACTTTGAGCCCATTTGAACAAAAATTAAAGTCATTCAAGCAGGCCTAAATACCTCTGTTCTAAGTGGATCATCACTATTTTTTTTCACTAAGTAATCAATTATGACACCTGATTTGAATACTATAACAAAAATAATAATCACCATATTATAGGAATTTTTTCTCCACAAGAAAACTCAGGCTATCAATGTCAACAACATTCATCTTAGGAGAAGACTTCAAATGGAGCCCATCTTCAACTTGAAGAACAACATTATGGATCTGGCAGAAAAATGCATTACTCTGAGGACAAAGGATATTAAAACAAATGGGAAGAAAGCATAGGAGGAAATTATTTAGTGTTTGGAAATTCTCCGAGCTGACATAGGAAATGTATAACTTGCTTTTGATTTCCTTTAATAAGTAGAATTTTGAAGCATACAAATATACCAAACAATGATAAACAGTAGCTGTGTGTTCAAATTGAACAGGATGGTCTAGAGGCTAGACAAAGTAGGTAGGAAATGTGCAAGAAATTTGGGGAGAAGAAGAAAGAGATATAGGCCAGATTTAGTCTTAAATGAAGAACACTGAATCTGTGACCCATGTGGGGGGCTCTGAGGGCCGAGCCCCCGCCCCTGTCCACCATGGATGAAAATAATGCTACTAAGACATGATCTGGGGAGGAAAGGTAGCTGATCTCTCAAAGGAGAAAGGGCCAAGAGCCTTTTCCTCAATGGGCTTTTATTGGGTTTGTTTTGCACAGAAATACAGGTAAAGCTCATCAATCAATGTCAGGCAGTAAGGGTCAAACAATAGATAACAAAGAACTCTGAGGGCCTATTTTGAGTCAGGGTCAGATAGCTAAAGAACTATAAAACTTTGAGGAATAAACTCACTTCTTGCTTGGACCCTTATTTAATTGAGAGCACACTAAACAAAGCAGGTTTCACAGGATTTTACATGTTCTTTCTTAGGCCTGATTGTCCTAGGAAACCTGCCCTTTCCAGCATAGGGTGGTACCCACCACCAGCATTGTCTCAGGCTTAAGGCATTGTCTCAGACTTAAGTCAGGCAGGGGTAGTAAGGCAGCCAAGAGATTAGGAGACTTCTTGAAGACAGAATGAGGACTCAGGCTATGTCATAATAGTCGTGGAGTGAGGGTCCATCACCCCCTCCTTGCTGCAGCCCCCCGAGTCCTTCC
>PVKM010032416.1:0-16414 GCA_004027735.1 Carollia perspicillata
AGAATCTGTTTCCTTCCTCATCTTTCTTCACAGGCGTGAGAGCACACAGGAGTGTGTGAGAAACCCCGGGCACTGGCGGGCAGACCTGGCCGCAGTTTGCTGGCCCCAGCGCTCCTCGGTTTGGGGTGTACTTCCTGAGGGATGCAGGTAGCATCCTACCCCTTGGGTCATTACCTCTGGGTCTTTTCTTCTTGCCGAATCACCCTGTCTTAGAGGAACATCCCCAGTCACCTTCTCCTCTCCTGTCCTATATGGACTTGGGCTGCACTCACCGCCTTTCACTAGGACAAGAAATCTCACCAATTTACTTTAATGGTAGAAAAGGCTCCCAAGTAAAAAAAAAAAAAGGAAGGAAGAAAAGAAGGAAGGAGGAGAAGGAAGGAAGGTTGGTTGCATTAAAAAGAGAAAATACATCCAGAGGGAGTTTTAGAGAATAGTGTCTTCAATACAGGAGCAAAATTCGAGCTAAGGGGCTCATACTACGTAAGGGAAGAGGCTTTGCTAGATTTCTATCACCTCATGTACACGGCCAACGGGTGGTTCAACTACATTAATGTTATCAATTATTTAGCATCTTCTCGGCCCTGTTTTCAGCTCAGTCCTCATCGAAGGCTAATGAATGGTACTAACCAACTGTGTACTACGAAGAGCTGGATTCCAATTCAAGTCCCAGGGCTCTCCGCAGCGTGGGTCTCGGCAAGCGACTCAGTCTCTTTGGGTCCCAGGTAAGTTTTGTAAAATGGTGTCTACATCATCAGCGTTACCATATGCTATAAAGTATTTCATATGAAGCACGTCCCCTGGGGCGGGAGCACAGTAAGTCTCAATAGATGTTTGTTTCTTTCCCACACCATTTCCCTCTATTAGGATGAAGCAAGAAATTGTATGACCTCTGGGAAATGGCTCTCTGCCAGGCCTCGAGGTGTTCCACTTTCTGGATGGACTGCCTTCCGCCTGGCAAACCATACTGATTAAAAGTGCCAACAGAGGAAGAGCAGAATGCGTTTCGAAGAGGTAATCAAGAGACTCCACAGTCCGAAAGGGATGATTTCCCAGCTGTGCAGAGAACCGATAAAGCTCCATCCTGAGGACACAAGGCATCTGATGGAACTGCGTGGCTTCTCCGGAGAGGGAGATCACACACGGTCACACGGTGACCGTGCCTGTGCTGGGAGCCGAACCACCCCGGTTCTGGGCCATCGAAGAGGAGAATTGCAGCATTTTCTGCTAAAGAAACACCCTCCTATTTAAGCTCTTCAAATGTGTGTGTACTGAATACCCACAGTCCCTAAAGTCCCTGTAGGTGATTTGAACCAGACAATGGCTCCTTCCTCCTATCACATCATCTAAAATTTAGGAGCCTTGCCTTCTTCCGCTTTGCTCGTTTCTTTACTGCAGCCATTTTCCACCTGAGCACTGCAAGAATTTTGAAAACATATAATACCTGACTATTTAGTCAGCTGCACTGACCTCTTCGCCCTTAGACTGTTTAAAAAAAGAATGACAACAGTCAACACAACAGTAGCTGCCCGGTGTGAATGAATCCAAAACTAAACCTACTTTTTGGCAGATTGGTAAAACATATTTTTTCGGAGTTCCACGGATTTGTAGTAATGAGTTTGTGTGTGCCATGAGATGAAAAATGTTGAAAATCGCTGTGCTACTAGGTCTCATGTCCTCCTGTTTTGTCCCCATATTTTACTAGGTGTTTCCCCCAACTTTTCATTCTTTTCTCTACCTTCATTAGCATATTTTCTTTCCTTGTGAATGTTATACTCGTTGCTCCCCTCCCTGTGACAATGTTACTGTTACCACCAGAACAGTGAATACTTTTTCCAAACGGGTTTGTGTTCACTCCCCATTCCTGGGGTGTCCTTCTGTCCCCAGTGCCTTCAGTCACAAGATGGCTCCTCAAGGTTCTACGAGTAACCAGGTATGCGAGAGCCAAGTTGGATTTCTCTCTCTGTGAGAAATTGGGTAGCTTGTCTGAGGTTCCAATTGTAATTGCCAATTTGAGAGTCACGGTAAGATACAGATAAACAAGTAGGCATGTGTGCGTGTCACAAATATTTGCTGGCACGCAGCCACTGAGAGAAGCCACCGCAACACAGTCCCCACCACGGAACAGACCCCAGCACAATGTGCAGGACAGAGGATCCAGCTTTATCCCTGGCTCACGGACTGGACCAAATTGGGCCCTTTACCCATTGGCAGCAAGGAAAGCTGACCAAAAATAGTCTTTCTCCAATGATTTGAATGAGGAAAAGGAAAATCGGGCAGGCCACAGTAACAGTGGGGAACTGTAACCCCCCCACCATTCTTTTCACACTGTTTCTGTAAGTGCTGACTCTGACCAGTAAGTAACTTAGAGATAAACTGCATGTTTATATAAGAATTCTAGGAACTAACTTCAAAAGATACAGAGTTTGACCTTCACTAATCCTGGCTCTGGAAGATTTGCTGCCCATCAGCTCAAAAGCCAGGATGACGTAAAGCCAGGATGAGAAACACCAAGATGACAAAGTCCAACCATCGCTCGGCCAATGTCGAGGTCCTCATTGGAACGGACCGCACTCATCTGCATGCAGAGAACTTTCCAACCGCCCCCCTCTTGATCTCTCCGTTGTCCTTCCCCTCCCTCCCTATGAAAACCGCTGTCTGTACTGAGATGTTAAGAGGGGCTTTGAGACGTGAGTCACCCCTCTTCTCAGGTGACTGGTGCTTGAATAATCTACTTTCCCGTTCACCAGCACCTGTCTCATAAGTTTGGCTTTTGTTGTGGTAGCAACCAGACCTGCATTCGGTTGTTTGACCACAGGAGATAAAGATGAAAGGAGTTGTGAAAATATAAGTGAAAACAAAATCTCCCAGCCCAGAAATTCCGTTCACAAAGATAGTAGAAAAAGAAAACACTTTTGTTATTGAATAAGCATTAAGCCAGAATGTGATACGCACCATAGGCCATCGGTTCAGAGACTGAAAACACAGAAACCTCACCCTTTCACACAGCCAAGCAGATACAACCTGTTCCATACATGTTCCCAGATAAACTACAAGTCGTAGTTTATCTGGGAACAGATAAATGAAGACCTGCAGATGTAGATGATCTGTCACCCATGCTTCCTCCTACCTTTTCTTGGTAGTTGGGTGAGCATCTTGATGGCAGGGATAGTTTTGCAACTTGGAGCGAGAAACTCACTGAAGTTCGACGCCTGCCCTGCCACGGACACTAGGGGACGGGGGCAGCAGCTCCTCTGATGTTTGCATTCTGAAGAGATGGCTCCCAGGTCCTTGAGAAAGATGTTGCTGGTCAGACAAGGCTCATCTAGTCTTCAAAATGATGTATATGTATTTTGGAGAACAGAGAGCACCTACAATTAGAAGCTTTCTAAAGTATAGACTCAGAGAAAAAGGAGGGGAGGGAAATCTCTTTCCTTGTTTTCAACAGGAAGAATCAAGCTTTTATTTTAATTTATGAGGATCCTTCGAAGTTCCTGATGTAGAGAGAAGCCAGGGGAGGGGTCACGATGAGCCTGTGTGAGCCGACATGATATAGGAGCAGACACTGATGAGTAAGCGGATGCTGCAAGGTAGACAGAAGACATCTGTCTCAATAGTCCCATTCTATTGATGTCTGTAAGTAAGAGTTAGTAGAGAGACGCAGGTCTGCAGCAGGTAGCTACACAACCTGTGGGGACCCACCGTTTTTGGCTGTGACAGTTGTCCTCCTCCTAGAAGCACCGTTTTTTAAGGGCCAGCATCCAGATTTCACTACATCCCCCGTGTGTATGTCATTATAGTCCCTCCTCCGTATACCCACCATTAGCTAAAGTGGCACAAGGGAGTCTTTGTTTCGTGGCTAAAAAATACACTTACTTAAAACATGACAAAAGGACTTCTTTCCTGAGGGACTCTCAGAAAACTGGGACCCTAGTGCCCCCAACACCCTGGATAAAATAGAGCCCCCTTGGGAAGCCTTGACGTCTGGAATATGTGACAGTCATTCTATAAATTCTGAGTCACTCAGACATCTCTAGTGAAGGGTCTACATGATTTTACGGACATGAAAATGAACGTCCTCAAATGAATGAAGAAGTACCAATACAGGAGCTATGGTTTGTGAAAGGCAATCTTTGGTTTCCTTAAATATTTCAGCTTACTTCTTGGTAAGAAGTTAAAAGAATTAGCCTCTCTGCGAGCTATTCACAGAGTAAGATAGTCATCTGTTAGTTCCTTCCCTCATCCATTCAGCCAGCCAACCCACAGTACTGGGCAAGGCAGGGCTCTGTGTCCCCGGGACACAGTGGACGAGCCAGGCCAAGGCCCTGCTGTGGAGGCAGCTGCACCCTCGAGGGGGAGTCAGACCACAGCACTGAAGGACACAAAAGATATCATACGTCACCAGCACAGTTGAAGGAGAAATAAGGAATGGAGGGTGGGTGCTAGAATAGATAGGTGGTCAGGGGAATCACAGATTTTATGTCTCTTATCTCTTCGGTGTGGTGTAAGCTCACAGAATGAGCTAAACTATGGCAAATCACATTTCCCAAGGGCCAACGAGAAAGAACTGGAAATGACTCAAGTTAGATGCTCTAAAGAAATAAATATTAAAATTCCCCAGACAAAGAACATCATGGTGGTACCAGAGGGAAGTGGGGTGGGGGTCGCAAAGGGTAAAGGGGGACAAATAGATGGCGACAGAAGGTGACGTTGAGCGGTGGGTACACAGTGCGAATACAGAGTACACGTCATAGAAATGGACACTTGAAACCTGCATGATCTCATTAACCAATGTTACCCCAATACATTTAATAAAAAATAATAAAATTAATAAATTAAAAATTTTTAGAGATTTTATTTATTTATTTATTTTTAGAGAGAGGGGAAGGGAGGGAGAAAGAAAGGGAGAGAAATATCAATGTGTGGTTGCCTCCTGAGCGCCCCCTCTTGGGGACCTGGCTGGTAACCCAGGCATGTGCCCTGACTGGAAATTGAACTGGCGACCTTTTGGTTAGCAGGCCGGTGCTCAGTGCACTGAGCCACACCAGCCAGGGCTAAATCAATAAAATTTAAAAGGAATTTTTAATTTCCTCTCTGGGCCACGAAGGTGAGCCAGGTCTTAAAGGCCTCCTCTCTTGCTTCCCTTAGAAAGCACTTGAAGAAGCCAAGAGAGGAAAGAGAAAGCCAAGAGAGGTCTAGTCATTGTCATTGCTATTGGATAAGGGGCCCATGACTGAAGCACCCTGACCCATCTTTCAAGAGTGACATAAAAAAAGAAGTCTGCAGGAGGGCAGTGTGCAAATTGGGCAGGTGCCAATCTGGTTACCCAGACACCCCAGTCTTAACCCAGGGCACCCACAGGAATGTATCATTGTTGCCCTAGGAGGAAGCGCCTAGCCCACCGGAAATCTCAGTAGCATAGAAATAAATGGGATAAAGGGAGTTAGACAAATGCTGTGCTTTGTATGAACGTCCACACAGTATCACCTGAGCGCCCCGCTCCCCCAGTACACCTCACTTGACACATTGTAATGCAGCTCACCGTGTGCTCGTCTTCTCTCCTTTCCCAGGCCACAGGCTCCTGAAGGACAGGGACCCAGTCTGCTCCTTGTTTTACACTCTCCGGCACACGGCATGGCGCTGGGCCTACGGCGGAAACTTAACACACGTTTGCGGAACAGGTGATATCTCGAACCAAATCAAATGATTCGCAGATGTACCGACTTCCTTGCCCTCGATAAACTACTCTTTGAAGCAAACAGAAAGTAAAAACATAATGAAAACATTTGTTGCTGTCTACCTTGTACTATATTTGGTAAGAATAAATGGTTTTTAAACAATAAATGGCTAGAGCTGGGGAGTCTTGAAATGATTCTTAGAGGTCAAGGCTTGGAGTCCTTTGCATGAGAAGCATGATAAACCACTTGTTCCCCTTGGTGGCTTTCCAAGTCCTGACCCTCAAAATCCCTCTCCCGGCTCCTGTGTCGGATGGAACAGCCATCCCTTATGGGCTCTTGTCGGGAAGACTTGGTGACAAGCCACAGCTTGCTCGGGCTCATCCTCCCTCCTGGGGCAGAATTGATGCCAGGGTTGCAGCTCGATGCCCAGCATGCCTGGGGCTGATGTGCACTCTGGCCACTCCTCTGAGGGCCCCGCAGAACAAACCCTGTGTGCCCAGCACACCTGCAATGTCAGCCCAGGGACATGGCTGTGAACGTGTAGATAGCTAGAGCGACTGTTTCTGTTGTTCGCGGTCAAGTGAACTCACAGGGTCACTGGAAGTGAGCAAAAACAACTCGATGTGAGGAATACTACATTGGGGGTGCTCAGCCCCCAAATAACAGTACAGTCGAATACAAACTCTACTCCCCCGAATAAAGAAGTGCATCTGCATTGAGCCGGGCTCAGCAGGAAGCCCTCTATAGGATCAATAATGGGGAGAGCTTAGCAATTACCCACTGAAAGCAGGGGACCTTCTCTGTTGAGAGAAATTGGGCTGGAAGTGGATTCAGGGCTGGCTCATTCGTACAACTGTAATAGCTGGAGAACTGAAGTCTCCTACACGTCAGAGAGCCCGGGGGAAACGAAACTCAGGGAGAAGAGGTTGTGTGTGTCCAGGGAGGGGACTGTAGGCCTCCAGATGAGCACAGGACACAATGTCAGGGGCAGAGGCAGACCAAGGGGCAGAGGGATGAACAGGGAAAGAACCTGAAGTTCAAAGAGGAGTGTTGAGGATGCCACTGAATCTTTTACTGATTGTGTGATTGTGCATGAGTTATTAAGATCCAATGGGAGTATGGGGAGGGGGAAAGATAAGATCCAATGGGCTTTGGTTTGCTCATCCACACAGTCCCTGCAGGGACTAATCATGGTCAAGTTTATGAGGTGTACAAGGTAGTCTATCAGGGTGTTAGAAGGAACTATTAGAACTGCTATTTGCATTTATATTTTTTACCATATTCTCTTTTTAAATGTCTATTTTGTATATGTTTTAATGCACATGCTGGTACAATAGTACACAGACAATTTAAAAATTATGCAGCCAAAACATGTGAAGATCACAGCTTTAGAGCACTGTGGCTTAGAAGAACAGGGTGTTCAAAAAGGGAGCTCAAATCTCCGCTCTTCCACGTCCTCGTTGCCTGACCCTCGACAGGTTCCTTCGCTTCTCTGAGTGTAACTTTCACTCTGAGTTCCAGGATAATAATAGGCCACACGTCATAAGACTGTTGTCAGGACTGAATGAATGCTCAGCGTGGGGCCTGGTGGGAACTAAGTGTGAAACAGATAATAGCTCTTATTTTCTTACTCATTAACAAAACGGAGACATCATTCTTTCCTCGCCAAATTGTGAAATTTAATGACATGGTATTTTTAAAAGCACTCTGTAAAGTATCAATTCCAGACAAGTGTAAGGCACCTTTATATTTTTTTCACTGCTTGTTGAAAAAGTAATTCTTCCCAAGTGCCATTTCAGGAGGCCGTTTCAGTTCAACACTTTCTGGCACCACCTGACTTTCCTCCGTATCTTAGGGTTATCATGGGTGGCCAGGGAGAAGATGCTCACAGAACTGGTACCCAGAGATTTGCCTCTGTCGACAGAGAACTTGGACATAACCCGATGGGCTGGGTGTGGTCTCTCGAAGGTCACTCTCCCACATCCATGCTCCAAATATTGCCTCCTAGTTGAGGCCAATATATTCTTGGTATTCCCAAAAGTTCTTATTCTTTAAAATTTATAGTAAGACCTTGAGGCGGTTTGTTCACATAAAGTGGTGCTTTAGAAAACACAAGATTTATGTACCTAATAAGATTTACAGCATCCTGGGAGTTGGTGCAAAGCTAAGTGTAGGAAACAGGGCTTGCTCCCTGAGCAAGCTATTCAAGTGGAAGAAAACATAACCAACTTCATTCCAACTTTCTTTTGAGGCAGAAACTGACACCTGAATTGTTTGAGCTGTAGCACTGTTATTACTAGAATGAAATAAGAGATACATTCTGCCTTTCCCCATTGAATCACCATTGCCAGGAGTGGGGCAAAAAACACCAGAATTATCATCTGGAGGGTGGGCTTCTTGTAGTGCAGGCTTCCCCCGCTAGGTAAGTGTTCTAGAAACCCATCTGGATCAGTGTACCAGCTGGCGTTGTTGTGAGAGGCTGTGTTTGATATTGAGCAAAATCCAAAGAAATTACCTTTGAGCAAGAAGGTGGCATGAGGAAAGGCATTTGTATTCCTTTTTCCAAATTCCTATTTCAATAACCAGTAAAATACGCAAATATATTTTTTAGCTGCTGAAAACTAGAGATTAATATTATCCACACCCTACACATTTTGCTTTGGCAGAAAGCTATCATGATTGCCTACTTTTGAGAAATCAGAGATGGGAGAAAGAAATAAGAAATCCTAGAAAGTTTTCTCTGGCAAGCTGTCAAGTTCAAGAACTAGAGGCATAGCAGGCCCTGAGGTTTTAACTCCCTCTGGCTTTTCCCAAAGCAGGATTTGGGTGCCACTAATAAACTCAGGGGTCCCCACGTTCATTCCTTTTTCATGGGCCCCGGAAAGTAGAGCAATAGATACTGCTAAATTGTGCTTCTTACGCTTATGAGAGTGTGTGGGAAAAAATGGCAGGGACTTCTCTCTCGGGAACTGGCGATTATCTATGATTTATGTTCCCTGTCCATGCCCCAGGCTGTTGGATCATAAAAATGGTTTGTATTTGTAGACTTTTCTGGAAAAGCTGTGGACCGGGACCAAAAGTGTTCATCCTAATTCTTGTTTGACTCAAAACTTCACTGTGAGGGAAAACATATTTACCAATGACACCTCGGACAACGGTTTGATCTCCAAAATATATAAAGAACTCACACGACTCCACTCTGGGAAGACAAACAACCCAATTAAAAAATGTGCAAAAGACTCGGACACTTCTCCAAGGAGGACATACAGAGGGCCCAGAGACACATGAAAAGACTGCTCAGCATCATTAGTCATCAGAGAGATGCAAATTAAAACCACAATGAGATACCACTTCACACCAGTGAGAATGGCCAACACAAATTAACAAAAAGCAGTGTTGGAGAGGATGCAGAGAAAAGGGAACCCTAGTGCACTGTTGGTGGGAATGCAGACTGGTGCAGCCACTGTGGAAAACAGTATGGAATTTCCTCAGAAAACTAAAAATGGAACTGCCTTTTGACCCAGAGATTCCACTGCTGGGATTATATCCTAAGAATCCTGAAACACCAATCCAAAAGAACCTATGCACTCCAATGTTCATAGCAGCACAATTTACAATAGCCAAGTGTTGGAAGCAACCTAAGTGCCCATCAGTAAATGAGTGGATCAAAAAACTATGGTACATATACACAATGGAATTCTATGCAGCAGAAAGAAAGAAGGAGCTCCTACCCTTTATGACAGCATGGATGGAACTAGAGAGCATTATGCTGAGTGAAATAAGCCAGGAGGTGAGGGACAAATACCATATGATCTCACCTTTAACTGGAACTTAATCAACAAAACAAACAAGCAAGCAAAATATAACCAGAGACACTGAAATTAAGAACAATCTGACAGTAACCACAGAGAGAGTGGGAGGGGATAATGGGAGGAAAAGGGGAAGGGTTTTCCAGAACAGCTATAAAGGACACATGGACAAAAACAATGGGGGAGGGGGGTGGAAAAAAGGGAGGGAGGTGGGGATGGCCCAGGTCAGGGGGAGTAGTGGGGGACAAATGCAGACAACTGTAATTGAACAACAATAAAATAATTTAAAAAAACCAAACACTTCACTGTGGGGTGAGCAAGCTGAAATACTGTAGGATCTATGACATTATACTGCGGTTCACACAAAATAGAAAATAGTTAGAACTACTGCCTCTTCTGGAATAGATTTTTTGCCTGATAAGAAGAAAACTTTATCTGCTATCAGAATCATGAGTCCATTGCATGATTTTACAATAAGTGTTTGTGAAGACAATTTTAGGGCAGGAAGTTTACATGGAGATAAAAAAAATAAGCATTGAAGACCAAATGGCAGCTAGGTGAGGACAGAGAGGAAGTAAAAGCAAAATCCTAATTTATTCATTGTAAATCATTAGGGGGAGAAATCAAGCTGGTCTTTCCACCTCTGACATGAGAATTAGAGAAAACTGCAGAATACCTGAGAGAAGTGTAGTTTTCCAAAGAAAAAAAGAGAGAGAGAGAAAGAACAGGAAGGGAGGGAGAGAGGGAGGGAGGGAGGGAGAAAGGAACAGGAAGGAGAGAAGCCTGATAAAGTTTAATCAAGTTCTGGCAGCAACAATTTCCCAGACTGGTCAGTGGAGACCCACAGTTCGGCTAACCGCCGATGAGACAGAGGGTGAGAATTTGGCAGGTCTGCGTCTGGCCTGTCACAGGTACAGGAGAAGGCCATGTTTTTAGTCCTGTCGAAGTCACACAGGGCAAGGGAGCCACCTCTCTGCGGCCAGCCATTGCCCAGAACACAGAGGTGGGCACTTCTTGCCTGTGGCTGTTTTCAGGGTGCAGGGCGCTGGGGTCGAGTTCCACGTGGGTAACCCACAGGAACTCGGTCACGGCAGGCTGATTCCCCACTTGGTGACTGGAGGAGCATCACTGAGGTAGCCGCTTTTCCACCACACGTGGGGCCCGTGAGGCACCTGATGGAGAGCAGTCATCCCTACCGGCCACTGTCCGTGTTAAGCCCCCGCTGTCTCCGTCTGCCATCCAGCACACAGACGCTTGAATCTCACTTTGCCACCTGCCCCTCAGTCATCGAGAGAGGTTATAACAGGGGACCCCGTAACCCGGATTTATTTTATAAATAAAATTTTATTTATAAAAATTGTGTATTTGTTCTCACACGTTTAAACTTCAGTCACCTTCCAAGTACTCTCCATTTGATGCAATACACCGATCGAGACATTTCACCCACTGCTCAAAACAGTCTTTGAACTCGTCAATTTTGATCCTTCTAGTGCTTCTGCTGTTTTTTGTTTCACCTCTCTTCCACATCAGCAACACATTTCCCTTTGAGGACTTTTTTCATCCAGGGAAACAAAAAAAAAGTCACTTGGGGCGAGATAGGGTGAATGGGGGTGGGGTGAGACGTGGGGGTCATGCCGTTTTTTGGTCCAAAACTGCTGGACACTCAGCACGGTGTAGGCAGATGCACTCGTAAATCACCCATCGTGAAATGGGCAAACGCCTTAAAAGAGTCTTCAAATAAAAATTTACTGAAGCAGTTGCCTGTGTATGGTGTGACTGAAAAACTAATACACGATTTTAAACACTGGAGACAGAAAACCTACTCTTTGCTTTCTTATCAGCCCTTGAGAATAGATACACAGATTTGCCTTCTCCTGCAGCTTGTCAGTATTTATTAGAAGTCTCACGTGTATCGGTGTCCTGCTTGGCCGTGGGAGGGTAATAGATATTGAGGAGACATTGTTTCTACCTTCGGATCCCACACCTTCCTGGCTCTTGACAGTTTAAGCTAAATTAAAAAATGATCACTCCCTTCTTCCTAATTTCCCTCTTTCTTCTCTATCGCCTGGTCCAGATCAATAATTAATCACTTGGATGTAGATGATTATAGATTGTATGATGCACACGTCATGGTATTTGTAAGTTCACAACAATCAAGATCGATTTCATAACAGCACTCAACAAATACTGAGCCCAATTAGTAAACTGGCTCCCAGAATAATTTTTCAGATTTGTCCTGAAATGCTCGCTATTTTATATGGATACCTCTGGCCATTTAGTAAAAAGAATTAGGCAAGACTAAAAGCTGGACTAATGCCCTTGGGGAGTTAATTTGAAAGAACAATAGTTCATCACCATAATAAAGCCCATGATTATCATTAACAAATAATAAATACAATTACGTTATTATCAGCATGCTCATTCAAGCAAGTAGAAAAGATGAGCAGTTTTTCTGGGTCTGTTAGTTTGCTAGCAATTCACAAACATAAGACACAAGTCCAGGGTTTTGGACTGGACTCTGAAGGAGGCCCGCTGGCTTGCAATGTTGAAGATGCTGGAGAACTGTTCACACACCTGCTTGGGGGGAGGGTCTGAGGGGACGGAGTTCCCATTCCAACGTGACTTTAGGCGGCGAAGGTAGCTTGCAGAGCGTAGACCTGTGTGCAGACACTGGAGCTTTGGGGGCGTGCCTGGAGGAGGGGCCGTGGGAACAGTGAGGGCTAGGAAGGAAGAAGGCGTTGGGAGAGCAGGGGTGGGGGGGGACGCGCAGGCAGATGGAGAGGTGGAGGCTGCCTTAGACAGAGACTGAGCTAGTTGCCCCTTCTTTCTCGGTGTAATTCACAGGCAAATCAAATGAAACATTTGATTTCCAAAAACGAAAAAGCCTTTCATTTCTATTCATGTGGAAGTCCGAGGTGGTGCCAAATATATAAAATGTGTCATCACATGTACCCCGAGTCCTGCGATTCTGCTGCTGTTTCCTCACTGAGCTTGGCTAGGACATTTGTTGCTTACAATTACTAAGCCGCATTTTCTATTTGGAAACAGCCCAGATGCTTCAGGGGGAGAGAGGAGAGCAATTTAATTGTACCCGTATTCCCCCGGCAGCCCCCCTGTTCTGTTCTGCAAAGCGGCCTAGATTCCAATGTTGAGCTAACGGGAACCTTGAGGATCTTTTAACATCTGCCACTTCACAGGTGATGAAGCCAGGGATCAGAAATAGTAATGGGTGTGGCTAAAACCAACCCCTTGTTAATGATAAAGACAAGACCAGGACCCTGGTCTCCCAACCTTGGAATGGTTCTCTGGAAGACAGGAAAGCAAGTCCTCCTTTTGGAGACAACAAAGTAGCTACAATATTTCTTTGACTTTCAAGGTATCATAAATTTTATGTACCACCAGGAAAAAGAGATTGCTAATGATAATATGCCACTCGTTGTAAGATGCATCCAATTTCAGAGGTGCGAATGTACATGTGTTTATTTAGCTTTGCTAATACGATTCTAATGGATGAAATATGATAATAAAAATCCCCAGTGTTCGCAAGTAAATTGGAAGTTCGTGCAGGTAGGATATTTTATTCTTTCTTCCAGGTGAAACCAGGCACAGTGCCACTGTGTCCACAGCATCAACCACCTGTCCACTTCAGCTTGTTGCTTATTCTACAGTAATCTCAATGCACATCTGGTGACTCTATAGTATTTGCTTTGGGAAAGTCCATGAATGTAAACTATCTATATTCTGTTGCCCTTTTGCATATTTTTAATTTTAAGTAATAGACTTTTTAGAGCAGTTTTGGGTTAACAGGAAGTACGAAGAGTTCGAATATCGTCCCCCTCTCTCTTACCCTCAGTTTCTCCTCTTATAGTCGTCCCCCCCTTATCTGGGGTTTCACGTTCAGTGGTTTCAGGTACCTGCAGCGAAACGAGGTCCCAAATCAGTAAATGGAAAATTTCAGAAATATACATTCACAAGTTTTCAATCAGGCACCATTTGGAGTAAGATGGTTTTGATTTTTTTCAAGCACTGACGAAAGCTTCTCACCATGTTAAATCACTAATGATTAAGATAATTTTCCTCCTTTCAACTTCAAATAAGTCAAAGATGAACTGATTAACAGTCAAAACCAAGTGAAATAATACTTGCTCACCAAACAATTTCCATACCCAAAAAAGAAAGAATTTAGGGAAGCGTGCATGGAAAATCAGGTAGAAAACAGCTCTTCTTATGTATCATCATTACAGCTAAAGGCTAAAGCAATGGGCAGGCTCAGTAAATTTCTTGAAAAGCAATTACAGCTGATTTGCCAGAACTGCATAGTCGTTTAAGTGGAGTAAATGGCCGGCTCTTTCTAGACAGCCTGTCTTTGGGTTCTTTTCAATCTCTCTGTGTGCAGTTTATGTAAAATAGGACTAACAGTAGTTTTTATGGAGCTTCTATGAGGACTGTGTTACGAAAGTTCTTGAGTAATTAAACATGTTAGTTAATTATGGTGAACTAGGAAGTCCTAAGCAAGTCCATTCCGGAAGATTAGAGGCTATACTTCTTAATCCACTTAAAACTAAAATGTTATAACAAAATAATACAAAAAATAAGATTATTTCAAAGCTCAAAGTAATATTCCCCTAGCCACCTGACCCAACCACTCCGCAGATGCGAGGATGGGAAAGTGGGCCTTCCACGTTACACAGAGAGTGAAACCCTGCCACGCACACCTTCTCCTGCCCACCGCCACACACGCGAAGGTCGGGATGAAAAGTGAGGTTTAGCTTCAGACATATTTTTTGGTTATAAAATGAGAGTAAAGGCTTAGTTTTATTTCTCAGACTGCTTCATGCACAACAAATTGTTACGCGTCGAATACAGGTTCATATTAGCAATTCTGTTTGATAGAACAACCATTTTTAATGAACTCAAAGTGAGTTAGGTATTTGGGGAGAGCTGAAACAGAAATCATAGTAGGTCTTTGGTGTTTAATCTTCTTTTTCAAATAGATTTTCCTTTTCACAAGAGTTTTAGGTTCCCAGTAAAAATTGAGAGGAAGGTACAGAAATGTCCCCTATGTCCCCTGCCCTTGCACATGAAGAGCCTCCCCCAGTAACACCTCCCACTCGAGTTGGGAAATTGATGAATTTCACTGATACATCATCATTACCCAAAGTCCACAATTGTATGGGGGATCTCTAGGCTTCTTTATTTTTTTAGTGAAGTTCAAGAAAATGAGGACAGATGCTGGCCTTTAGCCCATAGCAACTCCCTGCTGTTCCCCTCTGCTCTCCTGCCCATATGGGCCAAGATATTTGCTAGAGATATTTTCCCGTCACTGTGGTTGTCTCCCATGATGCCCTGAGACATTCTTTATTTTCCAGTTGAAGACTGTGTTAGTTTAGCCTGAGGCCTAATGAAGAACCAATCACATAGTATTAAACACACCGCTGTGAGATGTCTGTTAAATAGCATAGACATTCGTCGCTAGCTTCTTGGCATTCGGTTTTTGTCTGTTAGTAAAGGTGACGGATTTATGGCATTCACCCTTCAGATCATCCTCCTAGGTCAGCACCAAACCCTGAACCACGCCAGCTCTGAGATGCAGTGAAAACCAGTCAGCTCTTCTTCCTGTTCCACTTGAAATTCATTTTCCCGTTGAGAAACGAAAGTCACAATATTGTGTTATGTTTTGATGTGTTATAACATAACTAGGGAAGCTGTCCCTTTTAATACTTAGAGAATTATTTGAGCTATTTATCATGTTCGAAAACAGCTCTTCTGGTTTGATTTCTCAACAGTATGCCATGATTTACTGATGCAAACGATTTGCCAGTCCACCGACACTTGGTGTCCATCCATGTCCCTCCTATGAAAGGGGAGCCTCGTTACCGTGCGTTTCGTCTTTCATAAGGGGATGCATTTCATCCGGTAAGCTTTAGCTGTGTGCCAGCCTTGTGCTTCTGTTGTGTAAGAGTGCCTCTCAGGGCCCACATTCAATGACTAGACTTAGTCTCTCTGGAGGATAACCCTCCCAAAGCCCATTCATCACACTGGAGAAAAAAACATTGAACTGCAAAGTTATAGCATCTAGTTGCAGATCTCTGCAAGCTAAGGCTTTGTGCATCTGGGGGTAGCAGGATAACAGGGCAGCTGAGCACTGGTAGACTTGGAAATCTACTTTAAAATCAACTTGCTTTTAAAATGTGGGTAATAATTCAACTTGGAGTTTAATCCAGATTCTTCTCATTGTTTAGATTTCTTCCCATATCCTGCTCCCCGCCCCCTGCCACAGTAATGGTTTTGTGACTAAGGCTCGTGTCACCAGAATGTTTTTGGGACAGAATGATAGTCCTATGACTCATCAGGCACTAGAAAGGAAAAATATTCAAGAAATTTAACATCATTGACATTTGAAATACTTCAATGCTGTGAATCTTCTCCTAAAAATAAGGACAACTAAACAACTTTGTTCACTGATAAAAGCCTCAAATCAAAAGAACGGTGACAGAGTACAGAACAAATCATAATTACTTAGAGACTCATCATGATTATTCACAAAAACACTAACATCCACCGACTAATGTTTTTTGTTAAAATGCATAGTTTCTTCTGGGCTTCATTCTGCCCAACTATTGCCCAACTCTTCTCCCTAAATATCCCCTTTGGTGGTGAGACACATGGCGGTGCTGAGAATCCAGACTTCTCTCTGGAGGAACACCATCTGAGAAACTATCTTTCGAAGGCAATTGTAGTTGAGATCGTGGGTGGAAATGATAGGGGAAAAAAGTTACCTGAAGACTCTGCCTTTGCCAAGACAGCACTGAGGAGCACAGGTCTGTACACAGCCCAGGTAACCACGGCACGCGGCTTCCAGCAGGCCTGGCCTCCCTTCTCTTCCCTTTCCCTGCCCGATTTTATCCTGCTTCTCCTTCCCTTCAC